>CAUYRH010086988.1:0-12034 GCA_963574655.1 Perodicticus potto | reverse complement strand
CTCAAGCTGTCACCCTGGGTAGAGTGCTGTGGAATCACAGTTCACAGCAACCTCCAACTCCTGGGCTCAAGCAAGTCTCCTGCCTCCGCCTCCCAAGTAGCTGGGACTACAGGCGCCCGCCACAACGCCCGGCCATTTTTTAGTTGCAGCCACCACTGTTGTTTGGCGGCCCAGGCTGGATTCGAACCCGCCAGCTCAGGTGTACCTGGCTGGTGCCTTAGCCCTTTGCGCCACAGGCGCAGAGCCTGGGGTTACCATTTTCATCCATCATGCTGGAGGATGTGAATATCGGATCAAACATTTTGGAATTTAATCAGGCAGTATTTATATTAAACACTCCACCACCAAAAATCTCACTTCTGGGTATAAATAAAAGAGGAGTATTTTCTGAATTGCAAATCTCTTTAGTAGACAAATTATTCTCTGGTGGAGATAAACATTAAAAATGACCTAACAAACATATTTAAACACGTTGTATACTGCATGAGTAATTTTTTTTTTTTTTTTTGAGACAGAGCCTCAAGCTGTAGCCCTAGGTAGAGTGCAGTGGCATCACCGCTCACAGCAATCTCCAACTCCTGGGATTCTCTTGCCTCAGCCTCCCACATAGCTGGGACCACAGGCGCCAGCCACAATGCCCGGCTGTTTTTTGGTTGCAGCCGTCATTGTTTGGCGAGCCCAGGCTTGATTCGAACCCGCCAGCTCAGGTGTATGTGGCAGGCGTCTTAGACTTTTGAGCCACAGGCGCCAAGCCTGCATGAGTAATTATTTCTTCCAAACCTTTTTAAAGTTTAAGCACATTTTTAAAACTTAATGCAACTGATAGGTGGCAGTAAGGAATTTGAAAGCCACTGACCTGGAGAAATTTTCCCGCAAGCCCAGATGTTCAAATGAGCGCCGCGACTTTGCAATGAAACCAGAAACAATCTACTGCCCCCAAGTAGGGGGTCCCTGAACATTCTCACCATGGCATATCATAAAACGTTTAAAGTCAACCACGACTGTGGCTAAACCATTCGAGGTCACTGGCATTTAATGGGCAAAGAGGTCTGAATGAACAGTTTTCCTGGCACTGCAGAAAAGCCCGTCATTTTCCCGCCACCACTCTTTTTGTGACTTTGGCGCGAAAAAACCCGGTTCGCGGTATATCCAGCGCGGGCTTTTCAGAACGCCGCTCTCCGTTGGGCTTCGCGCCCCTCCTCACGTCGCAGACCAATGAGAAGGCGCAGATGGCCCGCGCCAGCCAATGAGGGCCCGCCTAGGAGGCGCTCCCGCCAGGAACCCAAGATGCCGCTGGGCCCCGGCCCGGGCCCTGCTCACCAACGCCCTGAGCCCTGCTAACCATCAATCCCGGGACCCACCTAGTGAGGTTCACGCCCATAGCCAGGTTTCGGTCGCAGCGGTACGTGTCGAAGCCCTCGGAGCGCAGGGTGAGCTGCACCAGCGAAACGTGGGACGAATCCATGCTCTGCAGGTTCACGCCGCTCGAGCTGATGTCCCAGCAGGCCTCGTTGATAAGGTCCTTCAGTGCCTCCAACACTTTCTTCAGGATGGAGCCCTGGACTAGGCGCGCCTCGAACATGGTGATGGAGTTGCAGTGACGCAGCTACAGGTGGGTGGAAAGGAAGGTCTGGCCGGTTTTGTCTTAACGAGGCTGAGAAGGTGAACGCAGAAACAAGAGCCTAAGAGGAAGACCACGACTAGACAGCTACCCCAGCAACGGCTTAATGCCGCCGCGTCCGCAAGCGCGCTCCGTCCTCCTGCTCCTAGTAGTTGCGACGTCACCACGTTGTCCCGCCCACAGCCGGACGGAGAGACGCTAGGACCAATAGTGTCCCTGCTCCGCACGAGGACCGTCCCCCCGAACATCTATTGGAGGATGCAGTCACAGGGGCGGGGTAGGGGCGCTCAGCACGGGGCGGTGGGCGGAGCAATCTCCCGCTAGTCTCCCAGCCTTTTCGTCTAATGCTTGAGACTGGGTTTAAGGCTAATTGGGCTTCCGTGAAGGTCAGGGTCAGGTCCAGGCACCTGAACGTCGGGCCCTAGCTTTTGTTTTAATTTTTTGAGACAGAGTCACACTCTGTTGCCGTGGGTAGAGTGCCGGCGTCATAGCTCATTGCAACCTCAAATTTTTGTTTTAAAGCGATTATCCTGCCTCAGCCTCCCGAGTAGCTGGGACTACAGGTACTAGCCAGGATGGCCCGACGGGTCTCCTTTTGCTTAGACTGGTCTGGAACTCTTAAACTCAGGTAATCCACCACCTGTGCCTCCCAGGGTTCTAGGCTTGCAGGCGTGAGCTGTGGGGTTTGGCCGGGCCCCAGCTTTTATAGTGCCTCTTCAGCCTCCCGGGGGGTTGGGAGATGGGTGTAGAAAGTTTCCCGTCAGGAAAGCGAAATGCAAATTAGACCTACCAGGAGGGAAAGCCGTCTTGTATCCCGAGGAATACACCGACTTTATATGGGTGTACATAAATTTCATGTGCAATTTAAATTTAGACTTTATCTCCACCCTATATATGCACTTTATTTTTGTTTTGTGTGTATGTGTGTGTGTGTGTTTTGAGACACAGGCTCACTTTGTCGCCCTGGGCAGAGTGCCGTATGTCATAGCTCACAGCAACCTTAAACTCCTGAGCTCCAGAGATTCTCTTGCTTCATGCTCCCCAGTAGCTGGGAATACAGGCACCCGCCCAACACCCGGCTAGTTATTTTTTCTTGTTTTTGAGACAGAGTTTTACTCTGTCGCCCTCGGTAGAGTTCTGTGGCGTCACAGCTCACAGCAACCTTCAACTCTTGGGCTTAAGCGATTCCCTTTTCTCAGCCTTCCAAGTGGCTGGGACTACAAGCGCCCGCTACAACACCCGGCTATTTTTGTCGTTGTTTGGCAGGCCCGGGCCGCGTTTGAACCCGCCAACCCCGGGGTATGTGGCTGGCGCTCTAGCCGCTGAGCTACAGTCGTGGAGCCCAGGCTGGGTTTTCAATTCAATTTTTAGTAGAGACGGGAGTGAGCTGAGGGTGTCTCGCTCTTGCTCTGGCTGGACTCCTGAGCTAAAGCGCGTTTCACCTGCTTCAGGCTCCCAGAATGCTAGACTACAGGAGTGAAACGCCGCGCCCGGCCTTATTTTGCTATTTTACAAGAAGTGATTATCTCCTAAAAGTGTCAAACGATAAAGAGGTAATACAGTTTGGTTAAAGGTAATTTTCATCCACCATTTCTGAACATCCCCACATGCTTACCAAATTCATAAAATCACTCAAACATTTACTGTATCCAATCATTTTAAGTTTTTTAAAAAATACAAATTCACATTTAAAAAGTCATTAATTCTCTACAAAAAAAAAAAAAAAGTCATTCATTCCAGGCTAGGGGTGGTGGCTGGCATCTATAATCCAAACACTTGGGGAGGCTAAGGTGGGAGGATCCCTTGACAGGAGTTGGAGGGTGCAGTGAGTTATGACGACCCACACCACTGCATTTTAGCTTGAGCAAAAGAGCAAGAAGTCTTTATTTTGTAAAGACTTCTCCAAAATACTTAACAAAGTACATTTAACTTTATTTATTTATTTTTTGAGATAGTATCTCTGTCACCCAGGCTATCGTCATAGTTTGCTCCAGCCTCCAACTCCTGGGCTTAAGCAAGTCTCTGGTCTCTGTCCCACCAGAGTGCTTCCTCCCCTTTCCTTTCTCCTTCTTCCTTTCTTTCCCTTCCCTTCTGTTCCCTTCCCTTTCCTTTCCCTCTTTTTCTTTTTCTGGCTCAGCTGTGAATCTTCATAGGAATTTTATAGTCTCTTCTCTGGGTTTTATGGAGACTTTACACTTCTTAAAGCATTGCATCAACCTTAAAAGGGCACAGGAAAGGGCATCTCCTTTTGGTATTTCTATTAGACATATGTACTTCGTTGAATTTAAGATACTTTCAGTATAAGATGTACAATTATTTTATGTAATATAAGAATGAAAATACAACTGTCCAACTATTATACAATCTGGAAGTCTGAGGCGGATGGATTGTTTGAGCTCAGGAGAGACCAGTCTGAGCAAGAGTGAGACCCCATCTCTACTAAAAATAGAAAAAACTAGCCAGGCTTTGTGGCAGGTGCCTGTAGTCTCAGCTACTTGAGAGGCTGAGGCAAGGAGTTTGAGGTTGCTCTGAGCTATGATGCCACTTCACCTTACCCAGGGCCACAGAGTAAGACTCTGTCTCAACCACCCCCCCACAAAAAAAACCCAAAAAGCAACAACAAAAAACTATTATACAATGCTTTATCACTTAGAATTTCTATTTTGTAGTGAAAAGAACTTTTAAACTTTATTTTTTTTTTATAAATACATGTATTTTATTAAGAACTTTTAAACTTTAAAAATATTTTATGATATATTGCTCTTGTGCATATATACAAAATAAAATAAATTGGTTAAGGCATTCATATTATTTCTCCACATTCAGTTTCCCACTCAGCTGCTGATACTGCTGTTTTTCTATATACTATCACACTCTGTATTGTAAAGGGTACTGATGATGCAGCATTTCCAAGAGTGATACTCTGTTATTTCTTGCAAACCTCTGCCACCAATTTGTAAGTTATGATGCTAGCACTTTCTTGATTTATGTGTGATTGACTACATTTTTCATGTATCGCATTATCAAAGCATAATATAACTTCATATATTTGTAGGTCTTTTCTTTTTCTTTCTTTTTTTTTTTTTAGAGGCAGGGTCTCACTCTATCACCCTGGGTAGAGTGCTGTGGCATCACAGCTCACAGCAACCTCCATCTCCTGGGCTTAGGGGATTCTCTTGCCTCAGCCTCCTGGGTAGCTGGGACTACAAGCACCCACCACAATGCCTGGCTATTTTTTTTGTTGCAGTTTGGCCAGGTCCAGGTTTCAACCCGCCACCCTTGGTAAATGGGGCCAGCACCCTACCCACTGAGCTACAGGCGCCACCCATATTTGTGGGTATTTCTTTTCCTGGGTCCCTTAAACTCTTAGTTCCTTTGCAAAATGTGGAATGTGTTCATTCCTTCAATGAAGAACATTTGCTTTCCTAATAATAACTAATAAAATGTGTATGTTCTGCTACTCTGTTTGTGCCCTCAGATTACATAATAACATTTTGATTTAATGCCAAATCACACTCTATCAGCTTGGTGCGGTGGTTCATGCCTATAATCCTAGCACTCTGGGAGGCCAAGGCTAGGGGACTGCTTGAACTCAGGAGTTCACATACCTGTAGTCCCAGCTATTCAGGGAGGCTGAGGCAAGAGGATCACTTGAACCCAGGAATTTAAGGTTGCTGTGAGCTATGATGCCACAGCACTCTAGCATGGGGCAGAAGAGTGAGATTCTGTCAGAAAAAATAAAATAACATAAGTTCTACCCATGTGGTACTCACCATGTACCTGAATCTGTTGAAATGAAGACATGTAAATGGCTACAACCCAATTTGTGTTCAGAGAAGGGCCTCTCTGAGGAGGCAGGATTTTATCAGAGAAGCTAGCTTTCGGAGAGGGGAAGAATGTTCTAGGTTGAAAGAATAGCATGATTACAATGGACAGAATGCTTAGAAGATGTTCAGACAAAAGTCGGTTGTAGAACTCTTAAGACTGATGTATCTGGAGCACAATGAACAATGCAGAGAGTGGTGCAAGGTAAGGTTGCAAATAGAAGCTGAGGTGAGATCTTACAGAACTCTGTAGGCCTTCTATAAGTATAAGGGAAAGTTATCAAAAACAGGTCTTTGACATGAACCAATTGGCATTTTAAGAGGATCACTTTTGGACTTTTAGTATTTTTTTTTTTGCAGTTTTTTTTTGGCTGGGGCTGGGTTTGAACCCACCACCTCCGGCATATGGGGCTGGTGCCCTACTCCTTTGAGCCACAGGTGCCGCCCACTTTGGGACTTTTGGATGGAAGATGTGGCTCCTGCCTGTAATCCTAGTCCTCTGAGAGGCCAAGGTGGGAAGATCGCTTGAGCCCAAGAGTTCAAGGTTGCTGTGAACTGTGATGATGCCACAGCACTCTACCAGGGCAACTGACACTCTGTCGCTCTCAAAAAAAACAAAACAAAACAAAAAGAGGATCACTTAACATATAGTAAAGGTACTATTCAATCAGTGGGAGAAAAAATGAATTAAGTAAATTTTGATTAAATGATTAAATGATTGACTAGAAATGATTGATTAGATGATTGGTTAAATATTGATTAAATGATTGGCTAGAAAGGAATAAAGTTATAGATTCTTCCTAATAACTGTTTACCAAACTAAATTCCAGGCACATTAAAGAATTCAAATTCAAATAAATGTTTACCCAATAAGAAATGGAAAAATAGGCTTGGCGCCTGGAGCTCAGTGGTTCGGGCGCCGGCCACATACACTGGGACCAACAGGTTCGAATCTGGCCCAGGGCCTGCTAAACAAAAATAACAACTACAACAAAAAAATAGCTGGGTGTTGTGGTAGGTGCCTGTAGTCCCAGCTACTTGGGAGGCTAAGACAAGAGAATCACTTAAGCCCAAGAGTTGGAGGTTGCTGTGAACTGTGACGCCACGGCACTCTACCAAGGGCAAAATAGACTCTGTCTAAATAAAAAAAAAGAAATGGAAAAATAATTTAGTAAATTTTAAAGAGATATTTTTGTGTGCTTTTAACCATAAAAGGAAAAAAAAACATAAAACATAGGAATGATTATATAAGTTTTAAAAACTTCAGCATGCCTACAAGCACTGTATTGATTAGTATACTTTAGGTTTTAGTGACAGAGAACTCAAACTGATAAGGAGAGAAGGGAGATTCATTTAAAGAAAAAGCCAGAGGCATCTGTCTTCCAGTGTCCGGTCCTAATCTTCGTGCATATGTGAAAAATTTTGTTAGCCACGTTAACAAGTAAAGAAATGTACATACAATATTAATAAGTCATGTTAACACCCAGTGTTAGGAAAGATTCAAGGAAATAGGCACATATTCACTAAGATTAGGACAGGACACTGGAAGACAGATGCCTCTTTTTGTTTAGATAAATAAATTTCCCTTTCTATAATTGAGGGAGAAGTCCTAAAGCTGGCCAAAGGCCTATGTGCATGACTTCTACCTGATCCCTGTTCTTCACAGAACTGACTTTACCAGTATCCTTGATCTGACCTTAGTTAACCTGAGAGGGCTGAGCATGACAGACAAGTCTGTTCAGACCAAAGTTTAGGCTATCCTAATAATCATACTGTGCATTCTGTAACTCTGACCTATAGTTTCCCAGCCTTCTTTCTATTAGGCTGGGTTTTAAGGGGAACAGATGAGCTTTCAGAAGACTGATGTGATGCTCACATTACTCATGTGTACCCCTAAAGGCAAGTTTCTGGATACTGACATCTCCACATATCTCAGAAGATCTTGTGACCTGTCACTGTCTTGATGTCCTTTTAGGTCCTTTAGATAATAAATCTTGCTTAACTTATCCAAAAGGTTTCTGGTTTTTATTTTGATTTTATTTATTTAGAGACAGAGTCTCATTATGTTGAGACTTAGAGTGCTGTGGCCTCACAGTTCACAGCAACCTCCAACTCTTGGGCTCAAGTGAGCTGGGACTACAGGCGCCCGCCACGATGCCTGGCTATTTTTTTTTTTTGACAGAGCCTCAAGCTATGGCCCTGGGTAGAGTGCCGTGGCATCACAGCTCACAGCAACCTCCAACTCCTGGCCTCAAGCGATTCTCCTGCCTCTGCCTCCCAAGTAGCTGGGACTACAGGCACCCACAACACCTGGCTATTTTCAACCGTCATTGTTTGGCAGGCCCAGGCTAAATTCAAACCGCCAGCTCAGGTGTATGTGGCTGGTGCCTTAGCCTCTTGAGCCACAGGCACAGACCCAACCCGGCTATTTTTTTTGTTGCAGTTATTATTGTTGGTTAGCTGGCCTGCGCTGGGTTCAAACCTGCCAACTTCGGTGTATGTGGCTGGCGCCATAACCACTATGCTACAGGCACAGAGCCAGGTTTCTGGTTTTTAGATCATAAAGGTCCACTAATACAGCTACTCAGGGGGTTGAGGCAAGAGAATCGACTAAGCTCCAGAGCTGGAAGCTGCTGTGAGCTGTGATGCCACAGCTCTACCGAGGGCAATAAAGTGAGACTCTGTCTCTAAAAAACAAAAGACCAAAAAAGAGCTCCATTAATACTGGTCAAAATGATAGTCACATGGTCCTCAATAGATTAAATGAGCTTTAAAATTACTATCAGCATTATAAATAACAACAAAAGACAAACATAAAAAGCAAAGTTTCTCTAAGTAAATTATGAACTGAGAGCAGTATATGTCTCCCACCCCTGGAAGAAAAAAAAACATACAAGTATTTGTACAATGTTGAATTCAGGCAGGCAGTATGTAGGTAGGGCTTGGTACATACCTGTGTTCTAATCTTTTTTTATTTTCTTTAGTGTCGTATTATTGTAAGGATACAGGACGACGTTACATTGTTTGAGTTTCTTGCTGTGTTCTTTTTTTTGAGACTCAAGAGTCTCAAGCTGTCACCCTGGGTAGAGTGCCATGGCGTGACAGCTCACAGCAACCTTAAACTCTTGGGCTTAAGCAATTCTCTTGCTTCAGCCTCCCAAGTAGCTGGGACTCCAGGCGCCCACCACAACCCCCGGTTATTTTTGTTGTTGTTGCAGTTGTCATTGTTGTTTTAGCAAGCCTGGGCTGGGTTCAAACCCACCGGCCAGCCTTGGTGTATGTGGCCGGCGCCCTACCCACTGAGTTACGGGCGCTGCCTGTGTTCTAATTCTTATTAAGCACTTTCTAGCCAAGAGATGTTGGCTAAATAATTTTCCTTTTCAAGTTTTAAATTCATTCAAAAAAGCACTTGGGATGTGTGAGGGACACAAGGGGGATCCCAGTACACAAAACTAGATAGCATTCTTGTCTCCCAAAATGTCTTTTAGTAGTCCAGAAGACAACAAATTTGAAACACGGAAGTAAAGCTTATTTCTAAAATGAAAATAATACCCACTTCCAAGGGATATGTGGATTAAATGAGACGAACTACAGCGATTATTAAACTCGGTGCCTACCACACAATCAGCGCCCGCCTGGCAAAGCAACGCAGACTTAAGTTTGGGTTTCTCTTATCATGTGATAAGTGGTAATGGTCTTTATCAGGTCGGCTCTACTGGTCACCCCTCTCAGAGCCTAAAAATCTACTTTAGAGTGTGAGGGCGGTGTCCGCCTGGAACGTGAGGGCAAACGAGGACCTGCACTGCCAGAGCCTCCGAGGGGCGCCCCTCCCTTTCAGTAATCGGTTACTGGCAGGACGCAGGACGCCAACCAACCTCTTGTGTTCACAGCTGGAGCTCCCATTGGCTAATCTCGCTAGGGAGCGCACGCTTTTTCCCGCCTACTCACTCTGCTGTCCAATGCGCGTCTCTCCATTCTGCCCCGCCCTGCCTCTGGCGACCCTCCTCCCTGGTGTCTCTGCGCCTTTAGCGCTTCTTCCGGGCCGTGATGGTGGCGGTGCGCGTGCGCGTTCGCTCTGAGCCTTTCTCCCGGGAGGGGGAGCTAGAGGGCCAGGGCTAGGGACTGTCCGCTGAGCTCTGTTGGGGTGAAAGGGCTGCGGCCAAGCTCCAAGGCTGCGGGCGGGTCTGCGGAGGGGCCTGAGAGCCGCTGCGAGGCCGCGCGCCGCTCGGGTGGGGCGGGGCCGA
Organism: Perodicticus potto; assembly: GCA_963574655.1. Lineage (NCBI taxonomy): Eukaryota > Metazoa > Chordata > Mammalia > Primates > Lorisidae > Perodicticus > Perodicticus potto. The sequence goes on along the minus strand of CAUYRH010086988.1, from coordinate 2,345 downwards.
TCGAGGGAGCTCGCGCGTGCCCGCACAGTGCTATCAGCCTCCGGCTGCTGAGCTTCCTGCCTGCGCGACGTCTGCCAGGAATCTCCAGCATGACTGAGCTGAGGCAAAGGGTGGCCCAGGGGCTGGATGCACCGCCCGAGGACAAGGTAGTGGCGGCATTGGGTGGGCGCGGTCGAGACAGCGGTGCTCCCCGGAGGCCCGCGAGGGATGCGCGTAGACGTGTTGTCTTCCCTCTGACCCTTTGTCGAGGTCGGGCCTGGGCAGCGCAGAGGGTCCTCGGGAGGCGGATCCCCGCGGCGCGCGGGTCAGCGGTCAGCAGGTCGAAGTTCTGGGTCTAGTAGAGGTGGTACCTCCGGGTCTCAGCAAGGCACACACCTGAAGTTGCACACCGCCTCCTGTCCCCAGGGCTGGTTGAGGGGTTCCCTCCTCCACTCCCCAGCCTCCCCCAAGGCCTTGCTGGGTGTGAAAATGTGGAGACCTCACAGAGCCGGCTGTGAGGCGGCTCCTCTGAGCGCGACTTGGGCTTTCCTTTCCCTTTTAAAATGTCATTATTTTTATCGTTTTTGGAGGAAAGGTAGGGGAATCAAGACAAGGCCATAGGATTTGCCTCCTAGAAGATTTAAATCCTTCCTTGGAAGTTAAATCATTGACTTTGAACAGAGGCGTGTCTTGGGCAGTGAACTAGCTCTCAGCAGGTGTTGGAGGGTATGCTCTGGATTCATGGGCTTGTTTTCTGCGCCAGTGTGGGCACTGTTGGGGCTGGGGAAAGTGGGAAGGAGGCCATCTTGGTCGGGACACAGCCATGTGGGGGTGAGGGATGGGGGAGCAGACTCCTTTGGTTGAGGTGAAAGGTTTGTATAGGAAAGTTGGTGGAGAGTGGTTGTATTATTGTGGACGTTGATTGACACCATAAAGGTTGGGACTTTGTAGTTGTATCTGTGCTTTTCGAGTTAGCAGTGGTCAGGAGCTATATGTATTTGGAAGATTGACCTCGTATGGAATGGACTGAGAGAGCTGGACCAGAATGCTGAAGGATTTGCCAATGGGTGACCTGCAGGTATTTTCTTTGGTTCACATGTTGCCTTTAAAACCAGAAAATTTCTCTTGACATCTGAATTTCTTCCCTATCTTGAATAATTGGAGGGTTTGCCATTACTTTCTCACCTAGTTACTAATTGGCTGGAGCTGAGGATCATCTGTTCCTACCAATCTTTGCTTCCTTACACCAGGCCCATAGCTCCCACTTACATAGCCTATAAAAGATTACTGGAGGAAAGGGACATTAGGGAGACACTAAGAAGAAGGAAAGCACAGGGTTTAGTGACAGTGTCAACAGAGCAGTTGACACTAGGAGGAATGTTTTGGGTGAAAGATAATGTTTTTCTTTTTTCCTTGTATTTATCTGTTCAAAGATAATCAGGTTTTAAATAATGTGGTTGTTGTTGTTGTCATTAGATCATCCAAGGAGAACTATCCATGTTGATTTTTAGAACTTATTTTGGAGAAAATTTAGGGCTGGGGTGCAACTAGGAGTTGCTTGCAGAGACAGGATACTTTGAAGTCTCTAATTCTTCCACTGAATATCCTATCAAAATATCCTACTTTGGTCTGAAGGAATTCTGGGTCACCCTGCATACTGCTGGTTGGTGACTACCCACATGTTTGGAGGCTCTAAATAGGGCTGTTTAAAGGTGAGCTCATACTGGATGTCAGTATGACTTTGTGGGCCTAGAAGGTGTGAAAAGAGAGAGGAAAGAAAGCATGATAATAGCTGGTGAGCTTTATTTTTGAAAAGTTAACTACTGTATTTGTGATAATAATTTGTCATGCTTAAAAAACACCAAAACAACCACGGGAGTATAAGGTGAAATGAAGTTTCCACCTTTCCTACTCAATTCTTTGGATCCATTCCTCCAAGGACAGAGTGCCAGTTGATTCTTACTTTCATATCCCATATTTTAGGTAGGGAGGATGAGGAGCTGTCCAGCTAAAAGGGCCTTAATAGTTACAAGTTCACTTACACCACTTACAGAGTAACAGAATGCCTGGGGTTCTGGGGGTCACTCATTCTTTGTTGTTGCCTAAAATACAGTTGCTATGCATTCTGTTAAACACCTGATGTCCCTTAGTCAAGAACAAGGCAATCAGCTCCTCACCCCATTATTTGGTATTTCTGAATTGTCATGTTTGGGATTTTTTTTTTTAGACAGAGCCTCAAGCTGTCACCCTGGATAGAGTGCTGTGGCATCACAGCTCACAGCAACCTCCAATTCCTGGGCTCAAGCGAGTCTCCTGCCTCCGCCTCCCAAGTACCTGGGACTACAGGTACCCGCCACAACGCCCGG
>CAUYRH010086985.1:0-25130 GCA_963574655.1 Perodicticus potto | reverse complement strand
CTTCCTCAGGGTGTCCAGAAGCCTCATGCTGTCTCCCTGTGTCCCCAAGGGGAAGTTCCTGGGTAGATCCCACCTGCCAGAGATGCCTGAAGTCCTCTCTCCCCAGTCTCACCGTGCCCAGCCGCAAGGAAGCTGTTACTCCGTTTTCTGTATTCTTTTCTGTAAATCAATTCTGTCTTATCACGGACGGGTGTGGGGGGGAAATAATGTAATGAAGAATAATAAAATACATGTATTTAAAAAAAAATAAAAAAAAAATGTCCATAAAAGCCCATGGTATTAAAAAAAAAGAAGGAAGATTTGAAGATGTTGTGTTGCCAGCTCTGAAGATGGAGGAAGGGAACACAAGCAAAGAATGCAAGAAGCCTCTAGAAGCTGGAATAGATAAGAAAGTGGATTTTCCCTGTTTTCATTTTCTAGAGCTATTGTAACAAGTTACCACGAAGTTGGTAGCTTAAAACAACTGGAAGCTGTTCTTTACAGTTCTGGAGGCTACTAACTCCAGAATCAAAATGTCAGCAAGGCCATTCTCCCTCAAAAAGTTTTGCTCTGGTTCCTTCTATATTACGTGATTCCAAGCATTCCTTGGATGGACGATGCCCATCTCTGCCTTCATCTTCAGAACATCTCTTTTTCTTTGTGTCTCTCAGAAGGACACTGTCTTTAGACTCAAGATGTCACATGTCACTTCTGATGCTTCTTGCCAAGGCCCTGGACTAGCCAGGTCCCGGGCCCGGCTTAACTAGGTTCCGGATGCAGACTGCTAAGTTACCTTGCTCAGGTTCAGTTTCTCTTAGGTGCCTGAGGGCTGTCTACCTTAGCTGGAGAGAGAGAAAAAGAGAGAGAGAGAGAGACTTAGAGAGAGTAAAGCAGTCTTCCTAGAAAGATAGATCTTAGACTTATAGCAGAGCTTGTAATCTTCAGCACAGAGACACTGTGCTGGCGTTCTGTAGGCAGGAGAGGAGACAGAGCCAGAGTAAGCGGGTCCATGATAGAATGTGCATGCTCCTTGACTGCCTTCTCCTCCAGCCTAATATAAGGCTGATCTCGTGCTTCTCAACACCACAGGTGTAGAGACTGCCAATTCACTAATGCTCTCATCTCGCGAGCTCTCATGCTTGTTAGGAGAGCCAAATCCCTCTCCATGCCCTTTCCACCCAGGTGTTCCATTATTGAGCTATACGGGTATTTCTTATAACTCTCACTCCTAGCCATAGGGTATATGGGCTGCAACACAGGCTTGTCTGCATAGTCCAAGATGAGCTCATCTGGGAGTACTTAATTACATCTGCAATGACCCTATTTCCAATAACGTCCCATTCACAGGTTTTATGGTTTAGAATGTGCACAAATCTTTTTTGGGGGGAGGATTACCATTAAGCCTATAGGTAATCTCGAGCTCAGAGCCTCAAGAAGTAATGAGCCCTGCTGACATCTTGACTTTAGCCCATTCATATCCATTTCATACTTGTGACCTCCAGAGTTATAAGACGTTAAATTTATGATATTTTAAGCAAGTTTATGGTAATTTATACAGCAGCAATAAGAAACTACTACAGTTCATCTCAAATTGTATTTCTTCCTCTTTCATTAAAGCTGCTGAGTGAAAAGCATTTTATTTATACCGAGATTACTAAAATGAAAGAATATGAGTCAGGAACGCCTTTGCTAATGCTTAAGGATTTTTTTTTTCTTGCCAGAGAATGAAGCTAATTAGGACTGTAGAAGTCATTGAACTCTTCATTATATATCTTTAGCTTTGTTGCATTCTGGAAAAATAAAAGGACTGTACATCTTGTTCCTACTCTTTGAGGGCAAGTGTGACACATGACTGGCTAGCTTTGCCAAGGACATGTGAGCATAACACACACATGTTTCAAGAACCGGTGGTGAGTCACCATAACCTCCAACTTGATTTTAGAAGGGTGCAACAAGATGGAGCCTCCTTCTTTTGGGGAACTATGCAAACATAACTTGCACTGGGCATGTAGCATTATCAATAGACTAGACAAATATGGCAAGCTAAAGGAAGCTAAACAAAAAGAGTGGGAGATATTACTAGTGGGAAGAGGGATACAGGATAGAAGATATTGTCTCTCAGTATTTTCAAGTATTTGGATTCACTAGGATTTGCATTTATGTGAATGATTCAATTCCCCATTTCAGATAAAATAATTTTGATTTGGATGTTTGCGCTAATAACCAACCAGTGCTGGCTAATGTTAAATAGTACTGACTAATACAAACATTTTCCACAAAATTATTTTGTTTGTTGGATTATTAATTGATTTTAAAAAGCGTAAGGAGTAAATATGTTCTAGGCATTATATAAGATATTAAAAATACATTAAGTGCTATGTCATTGTCTATAAACTGCACTAATACAGTAGCTTCTAGCCATGTCCACTTGCTGAGCACTTGAAATGTGGCTAATCTGAACTGAAATGTATTGTAAGTATAAAACATATGCTAGAAGTGAAAGACTTTGTATGGAAAAGAAGAATGCAAACAATTTCATTGGCAAGTATAAAAGAGATCACATGTTGGGATGGTAATATTTTGAAAATATGAAGTAAAATATATTAAAATTAATTTCACCTTTTTTACCTTTTAAGAAATATGCCTCTTAGAAAACTTAAAATTACACATATGGTTTGCATTTTATGTCAGTTGGATAGTGCTGGCTTATACCCTCGACTTTAATTCTTAAAAGAAAGGGAACTAATCTAAGTAGACAGTAATAGCAAGGGACATTCATCTATTTCTGTTCCAATTTTGTGTACTGTTTCCTGTATTTCCAAATGAATTAGGCAATGGAGACAAAATTGCCCCAATGGGCAGTGACTTTCTTTTCATAGACTCATCATTATTGATTTGGAACTCAATAAATATACTGTGAGTAAATAAATATGTGTGAATAAATAATTGAATGAATGAATGAATATATTGAGCAGCACGTATATCATGCCTTTAAATACTTATTATTATCACTGATGATTGATTATTATACTTATTAATAATAACCAATTATTATTAATGTAATAAAAATGTTAAGAGTATCTTGCACTAGGCTAGAGTGATGTCTTAGGGAAGGTATCACTCTAACCTAAGGCAAGATACTCTAACAATATCAGAAATTACATATATTATAAACTATTCTCTGTATTAGGCATGCACATCTTCTTTCTTACTTACAAACAAGTCAACTGAGATAATACTACTCGTCAGCAACTTTGAACTTGAAAATAGTTCTCCAGATCATTTAACATTTAGAAGACATATTTATCAAATAACTGTATGACAAATCTTATGGCAAGTCTATCTGACAAGCAGGACACAGACTACCATTTTTTAATTTAAGAAATCTTTATGTGCTCTTTCCATGTATCATCCACTGTGCTAGTTAATTTATATGAATAATTTCATCCAGTGTTGATAAATGTTTCATCCATTTCATGAAATTTCGTCTATAAATCCTGTGTGTTCAGATTTTACTGATGAAGAAACTCTCAGGATTTAACTAAGTTGTTCCTAGTAACATATCCAGTGGGCATGATAGCCAGAATGTAGTCTTAATGCTTATTCTAAGGCCCTATTCCACTAGAAAAATATTGAATGTGCATTTAATTATTTATATAATTTAAATACATCTTGGATAATTATTTCCTGATGAAGCAATGTTATATTTGAAGTAAATGCAGCATTTAAAATACACCTTTTGGGGGTGAGACACAATTATAAGAGGGACTTTACCCAACAAAGGCAATCAGCATAACCTGGTTCTATGTACCTTCAATGACTCCCCAACATTAAAAAAAATAATAGTCACCCACACCTCTTAGCAAGTGGCTTCATGAGCAATTACAGAAGTTGTTGTAGTGTGTGAATAGCAGGTAAGGACATTAAAATACACTCCTTTGAAGGATATTGGTGGTTTCTGTCATGATAGCAGCCCTATTCCACTTTTTGTCTGTTTGGTTTTATAATACCCCCACGAATTTCCTTCAGAAAGCATATCCATCATGTTTGCTCTTAAAACATATGAAGTTGTGCTTCAAACCAGTGATTTCTTGCAGCTGAGAAAAATATTAAGCAACAGAAAAAGAACCTTAGCTAGGAAAAGAGGATCCTTCCGTTTTAATCCAGAATCTTCCACTAACTGATTGTTAAGACCTTGGACAAACTGTCTAAGTTAGCTAGGTCTCTACACCTACCAAATGAAGAGGTGGATCTTCAAATGTGCTCTGAGGGGAAAAGTTCACCTGCTGTGTCTGTGATCATTTCTCAAGGAAAGCTTAAAAATTTGACTTCTCTCAGAATTGTTGGAATTTATCTAGATCAGACTCAAGAAGATTAAGAATTCAGATCTGCCACCTATACCTCATTTTTAAATTATTTATCAGATAGCATGCAATCAATATTAACCTGATGACTCGCAATTAATGAGAGAGCACAGACAAGAGAAGATGGAAAATATTGAAGAATCATTCAAGAGAATTTGCTGGCAATGAAGGACATAAGTTTTCAGATTGAAAGCACGTTTATATGCCAAATAAATGGATAAAAAAATCTCACTCCTAGACAAGCTTTTGTGTAATTTTAAAGCCAAAGAAATAAAGACAAAGTCCTAATAGTTTTTAGTGAAAAATAGTTAGGTAATCTACAGAGGAATTAATCAGACTGGGACCAGCTTGCTCATCAGTAACACTGGATCCTTGATAGTCATGGAGCAAAGCTGTCAGAGGTGTGAAATAAATAGTTTTGAACTAAAATTCTATGGGTGGCAAAACTATCTTTCAAATGTTTGGAATAAATTTGTACTTAGACATATAATTTTTCAGAAATAGCACCTCCCATAAACTCTTTGCTCTAACAAAGATTTGAATTCTAAGAAACATGGCTTCCTACCTAAGAGAAAATTCCAGGATGGCCATGTTGAAGCAATCCTAAAAAGCAACTTGTCTAGATGACAGGTGAAGGACAGTGTTGCAGGGATAAAGTTGGTTAAAACAAAAGAAAAGGAAATAAACAAACTCTATATAATGCCTGAAAAGATGAAAAATTCAAATATAATATTATGATAAAGAGATGAGTGGTTAAAGAAGAAAAATTATTATAGAAACTCTTAGCAAATGAAAAGACTGCACACAATATAAAATGTTTGGCTTTTGAGTTAACATGACTATAGAAAAGAGAATTTAGGGACGTGAAAAGAACAGCAAATGGGATCTGCTAAAAATATTAATTTTACAGAATATACATTCTTCTCATTCACGGATGGAACATTCTCCAAGATATACCATATGTTAGGCTACAAAACAAGTCTCAATGAATTTTTAAAACTTATAATCATATCAAGTGTCTTCTAAAATGACAGTGGACTAAAACTAGAAATTAATTTCATGACAAACTTTCAAAACTATACAAATATATTGAAATTGAATATTGTGTTCCAGAATGATCTTTGAATCAATGATAAAGTTAAGACATATATTGGAAAAATTTTTTTGAACATATGAAAATGGAGATACCACATACTAAAACCTGTGTAATATAACAAAAGGAAGTGCTAAGAGGAAATTTTATAGTATTAAGCCTACATGAAAAAAAATAGAAAGATCACAAATTAATAACATAACATCTATTATTTTAAGGAACTAGTAACACAAAATCAAGCCAAATCCTAATAATAAAGCTGAGAATAGAACTTAATAAAATTGAAACTAAAAAATAATACAAAAGATCAACAAAACAAACAGCAGTTTCTTTGAAAAGAAAAAACTATTGATAGACTGCTACCTAAACTAACCAAGAAACAGAAAGAGAGAATCCAAATAAATACAATCAATAATGAAACAGGAGACATTACAACTGATACCACAGAAATTCAAAAGTTCAGAGACTACTATGAACAACTTCATGTTCACAAACTAGAAAACATAGAAAAATAGATCAATCCTGAAAACATATAATCTTCTAAGACTGAACCAGTAAGAAATTGATATCCTAAACAGATGAATAACAAGTAATAAGATTGAATCAGTAATAAAAATCTCTGAACAAAATAAAAGCCAGGAACCAGATGGATTTAGTGTCAAATTCAGCTAGACATACAAAGAAGAACTGGTACCAATCCTATTAAAACTATTTCAGAAAATAAACAAGGAGGAAGTCTTCCCTTACTCGTTACAAAGGCAATATTGCCATGACACCAAAGCCAGGCAAGGAGGCAACCACCACAACAAAACTACAGACAAATGTTCCTGATGAACATAGCTGTAAAAATCCGCAGCAAAATACTAGCAAAGTGAATCTGACAGCACATCAAAAGGACAATACACCACAATCAAGTGGGCTTTATCCTGGGGATGCAAGGATGATTCAACATATGCAAATCAATAAATTTAATCCAGAAAGCAAACAGAATTAAAAATAAAAATTATGATTATTTTAATAGATGCATAAAAAGCATTTGATGAAATCCAGCTTCCCTTAATGATAAATATTCTCAATAATCTAGGCATAGAAGGAACAAACCTCAAAATAATAAATGCCATATATAAAATACTCACAGTCAGCATCATATTGAATGAGGAATAGTTGAAAGCATCCCCCCTGGGAAGCAGAATAAGGCAAGGATACTTACTTTCATCACTCCTACTTAACATACTACTGGAAATCTTAGACCAATCAGGCAAGAGAAAGAAATAAAGGCATCCAAACTGGAAAAGAGGAACTCAAATTACTTCTAGGTATATAATCATATACCTAGAAAATTCTAAAGACTCTGTCAAAAGACTCCAAAAGACCAAAAAGATTTGGTAAACTCTGCTGAATTCAGTAGAGTTTCAGGAAACAAAATCAATGTACAAAAATCAGTAGCATTTCTATGCACCAATAACAATCGAGCCAAGAGACAAATCAAGAAGTCAATTCCATTTACAGTAGCTACAAAGAAAAAAAAAACACCACCAAATAACTTAACCAAGGAGGTGAAAGATCTCTACCAGTAAAACTACAAAACACTAGCAAAAGAAATTGTAGATGACACAAACAAATGGAAAAATATCCCATGCTGATGGATTGAAAGAATCAAGATCATTAAAGTGACCATACTCCCCAAAGCAATCCACAGATTCAATGCAATTCCTATCAAACTACCAACATCATTTTGCACATAATTAGAAAAACAGTTCTGGAATTCATATAGAACCAAAAAGGAGCCTGAGTAGCCAAAGTGATCCTAAGCAAAAAGAACAAAGTGGGAAGTACCATGGTACCTGACTTCGAGTTGTACTATAAGGATATAGTAACCACAATAACATAGTACAGGTATAAATACAGACACACAGATTAATGGAACAGAACAGAGAACTCAGAAATAACGCCTATAGCCATCTGCTGTTTTACAAAGTAGACAAACCACATACTGGGGAAAGGACATTTTATTCAGTAAATGATGCCGGAAAAAATTGGATAGCTATATGTAAAGAATAAAACTGGACCCTATTTCTCACCATATACAAACATTAACTGAAAATGGATTAAAGACTTAAAGTAAGACCTGAAACTATAAGAATTCTGGAAGACATCCTAGGAAAAACTCTTCTGGATATTGGATTCTAGTCATCAAAGAATTCATGACTAAGACCTCACATGCAAATACCACAAAACAAAAATCAACAAATGGCCATAATTAAACTGAAAAACTTCCGCACAGCAAAAGAAAAAATCAACAGAGTGAACAGACAGCCTATAGAATGGAAGAAAATATTTGCAAACTATTCAGTCAACCAAGATCTATAAGGAACTCAAAGAATTCAACAATAATAGCATCAACAACAAAATCCCAAATAACCCCATTAAAATGTGGGCAAAGGACATGAACAAACATTTTTTTAAAGAAGACAAACAGATGGCAGACAAGCACACGAAAAAATTCTCAACATCACTAATCATCAGAGAAATGCAAATAAAACCTCAGTGAGATACTTTCGTACACTCAGAATGGTTATTACTAAAAAGCCAAAGAATAACAAGTTGGTAGAGAAAATGGAATGCTAAACGCTGTTGGTGGGAATGTAAATTAGTACAACCTGTGTGGAAAACAGTATGGAGATTTATCAAGAAATTAAAAATAGAACTACCACCGTTCAACCTACCCATCCCACTGGGCATCTACCCCAATGTAAAGAAGTCATTAATCCAAAAGATACTTGCACTCATATATTTATTACAGCACTATTCACAATAGCAATGATAAGGCATCGATCTCAGTATCTCAATGTCCATCCATGTATGGCTGGATAAAGAAAACGTCAGTACACACACGCACCAGGGAACACTACTCAGCCATAATAAAGAATAAAGTCTTGCCTTTTGCAGCAACATAGACAGAATTGGAGGCCATGAGCTCAGAAAAGGAAAGTTAAATGCCACCAGTTACCACTTATAAAGTGGGAGCTAAATAAATTTTTACACTCGGGCATAGAACAAAATAATAAACATTAGAACCTTGGAAGGATGAGAGGGTAGGAAGTGGCCAGGGCATGAGGGATGAAAAAGTACTTAATAGGTACAATGTATACCATTTCGATGATGCTTACATTAAAACCCTAGTTTTCATTACTATGCACTATATCCATGTAACAAAACTCCACTTGAACACTGTAAATCTAGAAACGTTTTTAAAAAGGATTTAAAAATGTTTGCCTCTAGATAGCCAAACTGAAGGATAGGGAAGATTGTATAACTTTTCAGAAAGCTTTTCTACATTATTTGATGTTTTTGCCAGGGTCACAGCATATTTTGATTAAAAATATTTTACTTTTTAAGTTTTTCAATTTATTCAATAATTAGTCAGAAATCTTTTTAAATATTTTTAAAAATTATCTGTATGAACACAGAATTCTATCTTTCAGTGTAGTGCGATTCCAATTTAGCAAAATAAATAAAATATAAAAGCATATTTATGTATGTGTGTGTGTTTTGTATTTGGTACAATGACTAAGAACATCGAGAAAGGAGAAAAGAACATCTGGAAAACAAATTGCATATGAAATGAACAAGACTTCTGATGCAAGCTTAGTCTTTAGTGTTTGAGCAGGGAATTTTAGCGTGGTAGTTTGTAGAGATTATATTATGGCAGATAGGCTTTTACTTTATATAGTATAAAGTTAACTTACAATTTCTGAATTCTAGCAAAGATTCCTTCCATTTTATATATAGTTATAAAGTTAGTTAACTTACAATTTCTGAGTTCTAGCAAGGATTCCTTCCATTCCTGCAAAGCCCAGCTGTGGAGGCAAGAAGGTCCCTCTGACAGATGCAGTGTGACCACAATGGTTCCTGGGCAGAGAGATGACCTCAGATGAGGCTGGCTAGACAGGGACAAACTCAGGCAGAAGTTTGAGACAGGGCTGTTCCCGCTAGAAAGTTAGCCAAGGAGTTAGTTTTCACCCAGTGACCAGCCAAAAGAGGGGTGGCAGTAAGAGATAGGGCTTGCTAAAGAGCACACCCCATACCCTGCAACTCTGAAATCAAGATGCCTCCACCCCAGATTCTAAATGGAAAGGGAAAGGACTAGATACCCAGACCTCCTGCAGAGGGGTCCAAGTCAGGCCTTTGCTTGTCAGCCAACTTCCAAAACCTCTAGGATAGACTTTACACTTTATCTTTCACCCACAGAAAAAAACATAATTAAAACTTTACATCACTACTTACAAGTTTTTTAAAAATGTGCCTTAAAAAATGGAATGGAATAATCAATGAAATATGTTACTAAAAAAAGATGAAGAGTCCTTAAGCTTTAGTCACTAGGTATTTTTGACTTTCTCTGGTGGCTGCAGCTTGTTGTGATTCTGACCCCAGATGACTTTCTGTACAGATGGGGCCAAAGGCATGGACCTATTGCCAGCACAGATGGCCTCTGAGTGCAGATTGCTGCCATTTAACCTTGAATTTATAGTTCAAGGGAAGGATCTCAGCAAAGGCAGTGCCCTTGGCAGGTGCTGAGGCCTCAGGTTGCATGCAGGCTGTAGGTTATTATGATGTAGGTGGAGCTTGGCCTGATATCAGCTGGCCTGGCTAAACTGGGATTATGACCTGCATGTAAACAAGTCAGCAAAGTTAAACATACATCACTGAATGCTAATGATCTTCCAGGATTTCTTGCCTCAGGTGGCATTAGGTGACACTCCATTCTGTACTCAGAGCACACTCCGGAATCTTGGAGCACTTGACCTTAAATAACACATTTGGGCCAATTATTATTGTTCCAAAGGCTCAATACCATAGTGGAAAATACTTAGAATGCTGGAGTGAGTTTAAAATTGAATATCATTGTAGCTGAGCATGTGGATTTCACAATGCCCAAGAAATTTATGGGGTGAAAAGAAAGCCATTGTCTAGACTCTAAGGGATCTGTTGAAGCACTTCCTTCCCTCAGGACACCTGCTTCCATAGCCTAACTAGCACCTTCAGTTCAGAAATCCCCTGAGGGTGATTCTTCAGCTGAAATAAAAGTGGCTCTAAGGTGAAATCCTTTCTAGAAGGCAGGACTTTGGGGGGGGGGGGAGGCATCAATTCCATTCCAAGAGGCAAAGGAAGGGTGTGCTGTCCATAGGCACAAAAGTGTCTGCCCAAAGAGTACCTTAGAGTCAGTACTACTCAGTAAGAAGCTCATCCCCAGGACTGAAGTGCTCAAAGGGAAATGGAAGTCAAGAAGTTTAGAATAGAATCAGGGAGAAAGAAAAGGTTCTCAAACAGCACCTGCTGAAAGGGGCTGCCGCCATTGCGTATAATAAACATCTTTATGAGCATCAGAGTTGTCTCAACACTGCCCTCTGCAGGAGAAGACAGTCTATTCCCTCCCCCATAATTCACAGAGGTTAAATTCATGGTGACAGCATTTATGATTCACTAGGTGGATCTGCCAATTATTTCACAGGTTGTGTATTCCAGAAAGGTAAATAGACTGGCTGGGAAACCAAATCAGCCAAACTGAAGTCAAGATTTTTACTACCTGCCATCTGCCTTTCTCCCTCAGACACCAGTGACATGGCCTTTGACACTACTCACTGGGTTTGGGGAGCCCACATTGTTACTGTACATCATTGCTCTGTGGGTTAGGGTTTGTCTTACATCCTAAGTTTCGTGGTGTGGGTTTTGAATCCTATTTCATCCAATCCAATTTTTCTGCCACTGCGTAGTCCCCAACTCTTATTTATTTTGGATGGGGAAAAAGGATTGGTGGATTGCTTAGAAATATCTTATCTGTTTTAAAAGAGAAAAACATAAATATGAACTCACCTGATGGTTTTATTATCTATTTTAGGTTACATGAAATAAATGCTTTTGTTTGTTTTTGTTTATAATTTTTCTTTTATTGTGATACTTCTTGAAGCCATCTCCAGGATGAAGTCCAGGCTTCTTCTTGAATGTCTCAAAGTGGGTAGAAAATGGTTTCTCTCCTTCCACTGTGCTCATTTCTTCTGTTGAAAACAATGCAATCCTTTGTTCAGGTTGTTGTTTTTTTATTGCAGTATAAAATGTATCTTCCCATTTAGGCTTTCCTCAGTGTGAGAAGTTGATGGTCTTCCCTTCTTTCTTGAATTTCTGTTTCTCACTTTGCTCACAAGCTGCATGATGAGATTGCTCCTGTAAGAAGGGTGTGTCTGAGCTTTTTCTCCACTCTCCTTCTTACTTAATGAGTGAAGGATGGAAAGGATGTAGCTATTTACACCTGTAACTCATGCAGAAGAATATTTTTTTCAGCCACTTGTAGGACCTCCTTGTAAATCTGTAACATCCACAGTACTGATCAGCTCTGTCACTTCTCCCATAAACTTTGAGTATTCTAAAATAACTCATGGTTTTTCAAATTAAGCAAGATATTTCTTCCTATAACCAGTGATCAACTGTGTTGGAGGTCCAAAGAATGTGCTCAGCTTTGTCATTAACCACCGACCATGGAACGTTGATAGACACATAATTCATATTCATGAAGTATCTTCTTTTTCAGATCACTTGGAAAATCTTTCCTAGAAGCCATGACCATTCATGTTATATGTATTTCCATTTTATGCAATTAATGAGCAAGTCGAGGGCTTGTGTAGAATGCAACAACAAAAAATTGTCAGACATCTTCCATCATAGGAGAGAAACAGGAAAATCATTATATCAGACATAGGAAAGGGTTAAAAAGTCCAACTGGAGTGTCATTGAGTCTTGATATTTAACTATAAATTTTTGAGGCCCTAAAGGATTCACCTCCTTCCCCAGCTGCACTTGCCAAAGGAACCCCAACTTTACTCAGGTATGCTAAACTCCTCGTCCTGAACTAAGCAGAATAAAATAATTTGGAAGGAGGAATTTGGACTCTGACTCATTTTAAAAAGTCAAGGCAACTTTACTCTGGACCTTCTTTGGATTTAACTTGCAAGAGTATTTATTCTTTAAGTTTCAATTTCTCCCTAAAGATGTAATATTGGCAGAGGGCTGAATATGTACAAGTAGGGCATCTTTATTGTTGGAGTTTAATAAAGAGCATATCTTTATGCATTTTAGGATTGGCATATCATACTGTTGCTATCGAACCTCACTGCAAAACTTCTGATATCCTGTTATAAATGAATTGCACCTACCTGATACAGGTACAATTCATTTTGAAAATTAAAATCATAGCTAGTTTCTTAAGAATGTACTTTTTACAGAGTTGAATTGCCACAGCATCATAAATATTTATAATTACATATATATTTCATAATAGAATATGTAGTATAATTACATATATTAATATGTTACATAATAATGCATATACAGGGTGAACATAAAGTTCATGTGAACGTTAAAATAGTTTAATATAGTAAATTGCATATGAACTTTATGGACACCCTGTATATGTAAATTTGTACGGACTAAGCTTGGCATGCTCAGCTAGGCTCCTTCTCTTCCCTTTGGGAGCAACCCTACCACTCTGCTTCTCTGGGGGCAGGTTGGGCTGTAGTGGAGCTTCACCCCTGCAGGTCCAGAATTGCTTGTGGCAGGGTGGGTAAGTCTGCATAATTCTGACTCTGGACTCACACTTAGCTTCTCATACACACCTATGTTCTCCAGCTTAGTCTTTTTATTTATTTATTTATTTTTACATATACATGTGTTTAGTAGGTTTCTACTTTTTGCCTTCACAGAATTAAAAAGGACTAAAATTTAATGACGATAACAATGTTTAAGATAAGGACTAGAAACAAAAACCTCGTAAAGAATGAACGGAGATAAACACATTCAGAAAAGAAATCAGATGATTGCTGCATTGAAATATTAAGCAATAATAATAATAATAATGCAAAGAAAGTAACATTCATATTGTCAGATAAAAGTATGTCTATTACAGAATGCTTTGACTCTGAGGCGCAGTATGGAGTCATCAGTTAACTTCTTATTTTTTTTTTTACAGCTTAGTTTTATCAGTAATAAAGATGTTGCTATACCCTTCATCTTCTAGTCTTTATTTCTCAATTGATTAATAACCTGAGCTGGGAAGAGAGGTATTATTATTTAGTTCCTTTAATAAATATTGCAGTAGTGTATGTTCTTATAAATGAGTTAATATGTGTACATATTAAGTGAGTATATGTATGGATACACTACACAAATGTGTTGAAACATACCATATACGCACTTATATGTATATTACACACATGCGATGTATACACATATCTCACATATCGCACATACCACATATACACATATGTACACATATGAGGCTGGATATTAAGTTCATGAACTCATCTTAGAAAAAGTGCTGTAAAGCTCATTGCCCGAATATCACTGTGATCACCTTTGAAGTACTTCCCCTGGAAAGCTATGCACCAATACCAGCACCCAGCCAGCAATCTTTGAACTCTTTTTCTGGTACAGCCATCAGAGCTGTCATCATGTGCAGCTGAACAATTAAGTTCGTGAACTCATCCTAGAAAAAGTGCTACATACCTCATTGCTGACTATCACTGTCGTCACCTTGGCAGTACTCCCCTTGGGACGCTATGCTACGCACCAACACCAGCACCAAGTCAACCCTTCAAAGCACTTTCTCTAGGGTGAGTTTGTGAACTTAATTTTTAGAACCTATACAACACCTCTGATGGCCACTCCACAAAGAGTTCCAAAACTGCTTTGAAGGGTGGGCTAGGTGCTGGCATCAGTGCACAGCGTCCCACGGGGGAGGGGAGTACTTTGAATGCTGCCAAAGTAATATTCAGTAAGAAGGTATGTAGCACTTTTTCTAGGAAGAGTTTGTGAAGGTAATTGTCTGACCTCATGTATTCATTAATCGGTAAAATGTTAAAAGGTTAAAATGACCAAGTTCAATTGTCACTATCACTTGTGTCCTTTCTCCTCCTTTCCATGTGTTATTTTACAAGTAACAGAATGTCTTCATAAAATTAGTGCAAACTTATTTAAATGCTTTGTTTTATAATTTTATTCTTTGTTCATTCATTCCCATTATAGTGTGACCCACTTGAGATGAAAAGTAATATCTTAATTCAAGTTTTTTATCACGTGCACTGTATGCCTTTCATACATTGAGCAATTACATACTTGTTGATATTAAATTCTACCTAATGAAAATATGTTTCTGGTAATTGAGTTGTACTCCATTGAAATAATTGCAGAAAATAGGGGGAAACAACACACACAGATACATGTGATGAGGTAATTCTACACAATGGTCATGCAATAGTTCCATAAGTTTGTTAAAAAGGTGCCCTGACTCACGCCTGTAATCCCAGCACTCTGGGAGGCCACGGTGGAAGAACCCTGGAGCTCAGGATTCAGAGATCAGCCCTAGCAAGGGCAAGACCTTGTCTCTACTAAAAATAGAAAAAATTAGCTGGGTATTGTGGCGGATGCTGGTAGTCCCAGCTAGACATGAGGCTGACGTAGGAAGACTGCTTAAGCCCAAGATTTTGAGGTTGCTGGGTGGTAGTCTGATGCTATGAAAAATGAGACTCTGTCTTAAAAATATATATATAAAAATAAAACCATATTCTGTGTGGCAGCCTATTTAGATCAAGTCCTGGGGCACTACATCTCTGATTTAGGGTATATTAAGAGGAGCATGCTTGAAATGAAGCCTGTGAAAAGGTTTCTGGAAACATACTGAGCCTGAGATGTTCTTAGTATTTCCTCAGAAGCCATAACAACTTCTCTTGCCAAATCAATAAATCATATTATCATGTCTCTTCAGAGACCAGATGATTGAGTAACAGGCTACAGATGTGAAATCTTCAAACCTGTTTTCAGTTTGAGGAGCATGTCAGGCACCTGCCTAACGTGATGTGCAACTCCAGGCTCTGAAAGGCCCTCCGAGTGGCGGATGTCAGCCTGGGGAGCACACCGAAGCCACCTGGAAGCCATAAAGGCTGTCAGTCCTGGTTCTACCACCAGAGCTTCTGATTTAATCGACCTAATGAGAGGCCTGGGCAGCCAGAGGTTTAAAAACTCCTTAGGTGATTCCAGTATGCAGCCAAGATGGAAAATCACCACCTGACAGTCTTTTGGAGGTTTTAATGCATTTGGTTTTAGGTGTAGATGTTGTTCCAAATGGTCACAGCTACTTCATCTACTTCCTGCAGACTCCGGCAATATCACACAGGTTGGTTCTTAATTTTCCTGGAATTGAAAAAAGAACTTCTTTTTCTCCTTAGGGTTTTCATACCCAGTTTAATGGTATTCTAAGTCATCAACTCCCAAGAAAAAATGTGCTTTTATTGCATTACCCTCTTCCATGGATATGAAACAATTAGGGATGAACAGTATGCTAAAAACTAGAAAGAAAAAAATTACCTTTGAGTATGGAAATACATTTTTCTTTCTTTACATCAAACACTTGCATGGAATCCCATCTATAACAGTTAGATTTTTAAATTGCTGGTTGTGGAAAAGCATATTATAAATTGTGAAATATATAAAAATAAAAGTGTATTTATTGATCTAAGTAAGATATGCATTCTTTTGAAAGGAAATGTAGCACACAGAAAATGTTAGTACACTTGAGAATTTGCTATTCTTCACAATAGCTCTGTGTCTTCTCCAGGGTTCATTGCCCAAAGACTGGGGTCACTGTTTTATGGCTTCACCGTATGGCAATAGTTTGCTTTGTCCATCTCACTACTTCCAAGATATTTATCACCGTATCATCTAGTGCTGTTTGAATACCTGGAAGGTCATCCTGATAACAGCTCTTGAATCCCAGAGCTACTCAGTCAGGCATCACAGCTCAGTCCTTTTTTATTTTTTATTACTGCTGGCAGACCGTCCCTCACTGATCAGTTTTTGTGTTTGGCCCAGCAACAGTAAAAGTGATACTCATGCTGAAAGTATCACTAGCTATCAGTATCCTTAGCTATTCTTGGTAAGTATAAACTGTGTCAGTGATGTTACATTTCCTGTTGGCCATTAGGGAATAAGAGAACTAGAAGAGCAGTCATTTGTGTAATGAAATAACTACACTATTGAGTAAGATACAGCTAAGGGAAGTTATATAAACCAACAGCGTGTTGAATCAACTCACAGCTTGAAAGAGGTTTGCTTGTTAAAATAAAGAGCTGATCAAATCTGTGATGCTGATAAAAATCAAGGGCAAAATTGCCATATGAAAGGTTTGAAAGTATAGAAAGCACCCTTCCTTTAAATGTGTATTAATTAAGGACATATGGAAAGTGTCCTGATTCCATCTTCATGGGCTGTGGATATCCTATCCCTGTCATATCTCTTACTAGTGTCATCATTCTCCCTCCATGGTGACTAGGTATTCCTCTGTAAGTTGACCACCCAAAAGACTATAACAAACTGGTCAACATACAAAGGTGGTCAACGTAAGTTATGAACTTGTATTTAATACATGTGGTTTCATATTTGGTCTATGAAAATTAGTCAACTTAACAAGGTCGTCTATGTAGGAAGGTGGTCAACTATGGAAGTTCTACTGTATTTACCATTGAGTAATGTATAATTAATTTGAAGCCAATATTTGATGCCACACAAATCTTATTTCTTTGTAATTTTTTAGCTTACAATATGGAGAATAACTATATAGTATCTCAATTTCTTTCTTTTTTTCAAACTTTTTAAAATTTCAGAATATTTCAAATGCTTTGGTTACATAGATTGCTTCCGTACTGCTTAAGTCAAATTTTTAAGAGTGCCATCAGCCAGAGAGTGTACATTGTACCTGTTAGACAAGATTTCACTCATCCCCTCCTCCTCCTTCCCATTTACCTGATTTCTGTTGAGTTTTACTTCTATTTGTACATGTGGGTGCAGATTAGTTAGTTCCAGTACAATAATGAATACATGTGGTGTTTGTTTTTCCATTGTTGTGACACTTCACTTAGGACAATGGTATCCTGTTCCATCTAGATTGTTGCAAAAGGTATTAATTCATTTCTTATAGATGAGTAGTATTCTATGTTATTTTATTTTATTTTATAAATCCACTCTTGAATTAATGCACACTTAGGTTGATTTCACAGACATTTAAGTGCAAATGTCTTCTTAATAAAATAACTTTTTTTTTTAAATCTTATGTAAATACCCAGTAGTATGATTGCTGGATCAGATGGTAGGTCAACTTTTACTTTTGTGAGGAATCTCCATTGTATTTGCCATACAGCTTATGATAGTTTGTGGTCCTACCAACACTCTTCCTTCCTCTCTGCATTCCTAACAGCATCTATTACTTTGGGAATTTTTGATAAAAATCATTCATACTGGGGTTAGGTGATATTTAATTGTGGTTTGAATTTAGATTTCCCTGATGATTAGTGATGTTGACCTTTTTCTCATAATTCTATTAGCCATTAGTCTATCTTGTTTTGAGAAGCTTCTGTTCATGTCTTTTGCCCACTTTTAAGTGGGATTTTTGCTGATTTGCTTGAATACTTTATAGATTCTGGTTAATAGCCCTTTTTCAGATGTATAACATGTGAATATTTTCTCCCATTCTACATGTTGTCTGTTAGCTCTGTTGATTGTTTCCTTTGCTATGCAGAAGCTTTTTAATTTCATCAGGTTCAATTTATTCTGTTGTTGCTGTGATTGCCATTGGAGTCCTCTTCATGAATTCTTTCCCTAGGTAGGTATCTTTAAGAGTTTTACCAACATTTTCTTCTAGAATTATTATGGTTATATTCCTTAGATTTAAGTGTGTTATTCACCTGAAATTAATTCTTGTGAATGGTGAGAGATATGGACACTTTTAAAATATTCTACATGTGACTAGCCAATTTTCCCAGCACCATTTATTAAATAGAGATTCTTTTCCCTAGTGTATATTGTTGTCTGTTTTGTTAAAGGTCAGATAGCAATACATGAATGGGATTTTCAATATGGGTTCTCTGTTCTTTTCCATTGGCCTGTATCTCTATTTTTGCACCAGTATGATGCTGTTTGGTTAATATAACCTTGTAGTATAGTCTAAAGTTTGGTAGATAGATGCCTTTATCTTTATTTCTTTTGCTTAAGGTTGCTTTGGCTTTTAAAATTTTAAGATAGATTTAGTATGTGCCTATTGTCTTAAGAGTTTCCATAATGAAAGGGTGCTAAATTTTGTTGAATGCTTTTTCTACATCTATTGATGTTATCATTTAATATTTGTTTTTGCTTCTGTTTATGTGGTGACTCACACTTACTGATTTCCATATGTTGAGCCATTTTTGCTTGCTTGGGATGAATCCCACTTAGTCATGATGAATTATTATTATTTATTTATTTACTTTTGTTTTATTGAGTCATATATACATAGATCATGAATACATTCATGCCTTTGTGGGATTCAATGTGTTAATTGTTTGTACAAAATTGGAGTGCTTTCCGAAGGAACAAGATGGCGGCCGAGTAACAACTTCATTGCACGGCCGAGTAACAACTTCCTTGCAACTGGGCATGGTGAGACTGGGGAAGGAAGACTTCAGGCATCTCTGGCTGGCGGGATCTGCCCAGAAACATCCCTTTGGGGACACAGGGAGACAGTGTGAGACTTCAGGACCACCTGGGGAAGGCGAAAGCTGTGGAGATCTGGCAAGTGGTTGCTTGTGTTTGTTTGGTCTAATCCTGCCGGCAGCTGTAGGTACAGCAGTAGTGAGATTGCAAACTGGAAAGGCCTTATCTGTGAACTGTTTGGGGTTTTTTTGGACTTGGCAGTCAGTTGAACTACCTTGGGAGAACTTGGGCAAGAGTGTGGAGGTCTTTGAGTGTTGTCTAGGGCCCCAGACTGGGCAACCAAGCCAGATGGAGCTATCAGTGTTTGGTTGTTGGCTGTGTGGAGCCATTCTGGGAGAACTGCCCGGGAACGCTCCACCCTCAGTGTCGCAGAACAAGCATCAGGGAACAGTGAGTAATCTAGTGACTGAGCAGCCTAAAGGTGGGGACTGAGAAGCCTTGCAGCCTTAGCCCTCAGGGGCATAGGGTGAGACCAGTTTTGGCAGACTAGGTAAGTGGATAGCCACAAGCGCTTTCCTGGGAAAGCTTCTGCTTAGCCCAAGTTAGCATTTTAAAGTGCCTTCTAAACAGGCTGAGGAGGATTTAGGCTCTCCATCTTATGGGGTTTGAGAAATCATTAGATGCCTCCAGTATCCATGTTGTACAGCCCTATCAACATTGTGATTAACATATCACACCTCAGAAGATCACCTCTTCCCAGACAATATTCAGAAAGATATATATGCTGCTTTGTTTTTGGTTTTGTTTTGTTTTGAGTTGTTTTGGGGTTTTGTTTGTTTGTTTGTTCTTGTTCTTGTTGTTTTGTTTTTAATTTCAACATTTTCCTTAAAGATTTTTCCTTTCTTTTTTCTTTCTTTTATTTTTTCATCTTTCTAGTTTAAATATAATTTTCCATTTTTGCCTTTTTCAAAAATTAGAACTTTGTTTTTGCCAGTGATTCTACCCTTATTAATTGTTTTTTTCCCCCAATTTTATCCCGTAAAGTTTTCGATTTGCTTGTTTTGGTTTGATTTATTGCATTTTTGTCTTTCCTTTCTACTTGGTAGAGGTGGGGTACTGTGTCCAAATAGACTGGCAAAGAGCTACTGACCTAACCACCCAATCTGGCACCCCCAGAGGTTGGGGGTTCTTAAGGTTGGGTCAAAGTACCATACTGTACACCTACATTGCTCCTGTCCCCCTCTTTCTGGGCCTCTTTTCTTTTTGTCAATAGTTGCTTCTACCCACCCCATCTCCTTTATCCTTTTTCTTTTCTTTTCTTTCTTTCTTTTTTTTTTTTCTTTCTTTTTCCCCTTCTTGCTCTTCAATCTTCTCATCCTTCTGGTCCTGTACCAAAAGGACTCATAGAAACCCCAGTCTAGAGGCACAGCAACTTAAAGAGCAGGAGGAAGTGAAAGGAAAATTAGGGCAAGGAAACAGATAAAAGAAATCACTCATGAGGAAGAATCACCAGAAAACTCCTGGCATTATGAAAAACCAGTCCAGAACAACACCCCCAGCCCCAAGGGGCTACGAGGTAGCTACTGCAGAGGATTCACCTATATGGAAATGTTAGAAATGACAGAAAGGGAATTGAGAATACAGATGATGAAAACAATCAAGGAAATGAAGGAAACAATGAAGGAAACTTCTGATAAAGTGGAAAAGGAAATCGAAAAACAGAATCAATTAAGAGATGAAAGCTATGAAGACTATAAAAAGGATATAGCAGAGCTGAGGGAAATGAAGCAGTAAATTAGGAAACTTAAATATGCACTAGAAAGTATCAACAACAGGTTAGACCATGCAGAAGAAAGAATCTCAGAGGTAGAGGACAAAGCTCTTGAGATAACTCATACAGTTAAAGAGGCAGAAAAGAAGAAAGAGAAAGCAGAACGTTCACTGACAGAATTATGGGACTCTATGAAGCATTCAAACATACTAGTTATAGGTATCCCAGAAGGGGAAGAAGAATGACCCAGGGGAATGGAAGTCATACTAGAGAATATTATAAATGAAAATTTTGCAAATATCACCAAAGACTCTGACACTTTCCTTTCAGAGGGATATCAGACCCCAGGTTGCCTCAACTCTGACTGAGCTTACCCAAGACACATAATGAGGAACCTGTCCAAAGTCAAGACAAAAGAAAAGGTTCTTCAAGCAGCCAGGAGTAAGCCCTAGTTGACCTACAGGGGAAAATCTATCAGGGTGACTGCAGACTTCTCAAATGAAACTTTTCAAGCAAGAAGACAATGGTCATCTACCTTTAATTTACTTAAACAGAACAATCTCCAGCCCAGAATTCTATATCCTGCAAAGCTAAGCTTTAAAATTGATGGAGACATCAAATCATTTACTGATATACAAACACTGATGAAATTTGCCACAAGAAGACCAGCTCTATAGGAAATACTTCAACCTGTTCTACACACTGACCACCACAATGGATCAACAGCAAAATAAGAACTCAGAAATTAAAGGACAGAGCCTAACTTCCACACTGAGGCAAAAGGTAAAACTAAGAAATGGACTCTCATAAAATAAGATGAATAGAACACTACCACACTTATCAATTATCTTAATAAATGTTAATGGCTTGACTTCTCCACTAA
The DNA here is from genome assembly GCA_963574655.1 of Perodicticus potto. Lineage (NCBI taxonomy): Eukaryota > Metazoa > Chordata > Mammalia > Primates > Lorisidae > Perodicticus > Perodicticus potto. Next base: position 3,531 of record CAUYRH010086985.1, on the reverse strand, counting down.
AGAAGCATAGATTGGCTGACTGGATTAAAAAACACAAGCCATCCATTTGCTATCTGCAGGAAACACACCTAGCTACAAAAGACAAATTAAAACTCCAAGTTATGGGTTGGAAGACAATTTTTCAGGCAAACGGAATTCAGAAGAAAAGAGAAGTTGCAATCTTATTTTCAGATACATGTGGATTTAAAGCAACCAAAGTCAAAAAAGACAAAGATGGTCACTTTATATTGGTCAAGGGAAAAATGCAACAAGAGGATGTTTCAATGCTAAATATTTATGCACCCAATTTAAATGCTCCTAGATTCTTGAAACAGACCTTACTCCGTCTGAGCAATAAGATATCCTATAATACCATAATAACAGGGGACTTTAACATTCCTCTTACAGAGCAGGACAGATCCTCTAAACAGAAATTAAACAAAGATATAAGGGACTTAAATGAGACCATAGAACAACTGTGCTTGATAGATAGACATAGAACACTCCATCCCACAGATAAAGAATATACATTCTTCTCATTACCCCATGGAACATTCTCCAAAATTGATCATATCCTAGGACACAAAACAAACCTCAACAGAATCAAAAGAATTGAAATGTTACCTTGTATTTTCTCAGACCACAAGGCGCTAAAGGTGGAACTCAAATCCAACAAAAACATTCAACCCCACACAAAGGCATGGAAATTAAATAAGCTTCTATTGAATGACAGTTGGGTACAGGAAGAAATAAAATAGGAAATCATTAACTTACTTGAGCATAACAACAATGAAGACACAAGCTACCAAAACCTGTGGGTTACTTGGAAAGCAGTTCTAAGAGGAAAATTTATCACTTTACATGCTTACATTCAAATAACAGAAAGAGGGCGCATCAAAAACTCCCAAGCCAGCTTATGGAATTGGAAAAAGAAGAACAATCTAAGCCTAAACCCAGCAGAAGAAAAGAAATATCCAAAATTAAATCAGAGATCAATGAAATTGAAAACAAAGAATCATTCAGAAAATTAAAGAAACAAGGAGTTGGTTTTGTGAAAAAATAAATAAAATAGATAAACCTCTGGCCAGACTAATTAGAAATAGAAAAGTAAAATCTCTAGTAACCTCAATCAGAAATGATAAAGGGGAAATTACAACTGATGCCACAGAGATACAAGAGATCATCTCTGAAATCTACCAGAAACTCTATGCCCAGAAATTTGACACTGTGAAGGAAATGGGTCAATATTTGGAATCACACCCTCTCCCTAGACTTAGTCAGGAAGAAATAGAGCCCCTGAACATACCTATTTCAAGCACTGACATCAAAGAAACAATAAAAAAATCTTTCAAACAAAAAATGCCCTGGTCCGGATGGCTTCACACCAGAATTCTATCAATCCTTCAAGGAAGAGCTTATTCCCATACTGCAGAAATTATTCCAAAAAGTTGAGGAGAAAGGAATCTTCCCCAACACATTCTACAAAGCAAACATCACCCTGATACTAAAACCATGAAAAGACCCAATGAAAAAGGAGAATTTCAGACTTATTTCACTCATGAATATAGACGCAAAAATTCTCAACAAAATTCTAGCCGATAGATTACAGCTTATCATTAAATAAGTCATACATCATGATCAAGTAGGTTTCATCCCAGGGATGCAAGGCTGGTTTAACATACGCAAGTCCATTAACGTTATCCACCATATTAACAGAAGCAAAAACAAAGATCATATGATCCTCTCAATAGATGCAGAAAAAGCATTCAATAAAATCCAGCATCCTTTTCTAATTAGAACACTGAAAAGTATAGGCATATGTGGCACATTTCTGAAACTGATTGAAGCTATCTATGAAAAACCCACAGCTAATATTTTACTGAATGGGGTAAAACTGAAAACTTTTCCTCTTAGAACTGGAACCAGACAAGGTTGTCCTCTGTCACCATTACTATTCAATTTAGTGCTGGAAGTGCTAGCCAATACAATTAGGCAAGACAAGGAAATAAAGGGCATCCAAATGGGAGCAGAGGAGGTCAAACTCTTGCTTATGACATGATCTTATAGAGAACCCCAAAGACTCCTGGAAGTCATCAGAAAATACAGTAAAGTCTCAGGATATAAAATCAATATCCACAAGTCAGTAGCCTTTGTATACGGCAATAACAGTCAAGATGAGAGGCTAATTAAGGACACAACTCCCTTCACCATAGTTTCAAAGAAAATAAAATACCTAGGTATATACCTAACAAAGGAGGTGAAGGACCTCTATAAAGAAAATTATGAAATTCTAAGAAAGGAAACAGCAGAGGATCTTAACAAAGAATATACCAGGCTCATGGGTAGGAAGAATCAACATTGTTAAAATGTCTAAACTTCCCAAAGCAATGTACCTATTTAATGCCATCCCTATTAAGAAACCAACTTCATACTTTGAAGATTTGGAAAAAATTATTCTACGTTTTATATGGAACCAGAAAAAAACTCTCATAGCTAAGGCAGTTCTTAGTAATAAAAACAAACTTGGGGGCATCACCATGCCAGATTTTAGGCTGTACTACAAAGCCATAGTGGTCAAGATGGCATGGTACTGGCACAAAAATAGAGACATGGATATTTGGAATCAAATAGAAAACCAGGTAATGAAAGTAACGTCTTGCAACCACCTAATATTTGATAAACCAATTGAGAAGACACCTTGGGGGAAAGACTCCCTATTCAATAAATGGTGCTGGGAAACTGCACATGTAAAAGGCTGAAACTGAACCTGCACCTTTCTCCACTCACAAAAATTGATTCAAGAGGGATAAAGGACTTAAATTTAAGGCACGACACAATAAAAATCCTGAAAGAAAGCATAGGAAAAACACTAGAAGATATCGGTCTGGGTAAAGACTTCATGAAGAAGACTGCCATGGCAATTGCAAAAACAACAAAAATAAACAAATGAGACTTAATTAAACTCTAAAGCTTCTGTACAGCTAAGGAGACAACAACCAAAGCAAATAGACAACCTACCCAATGGGAAAGGATATTTGCATATTTTGAATCAGACAAAAGTTTGATAACTAGGATATAGAGAGAACTCAAATTAATCCACATGAAAAAAGTCAACAATCCCATATATCAATGGGCAAGAGACATGAATAGAACTGTCTCTAAAGAAGACAGCCGAATGGCTAACAAACATATGAAAAAATGCTCATCATCCCTAATTATCAGAGGAATGCAAATCAAAACCACCCTGAGATACCATCTAACTCCAGTGAGAATGGCCCACATCACAAAATCTCAAAACTGCAGATGCTGGTTTGGATGTGGATAGAAGGGAACACTTTTACACTGCTGGTGGGACTGCATACTGATACAACCTTTTTGGAAGGAAGTATGGAGAACTCTCAAAAACTCAAGTTAGACCTCCCATTTGATCCTGAAATCTCATTACTGAGCATCTACCCAGAAGGAAAAAAATCCTTTTATCATAAGGATACTTGCACTAGACTGTTTATTGCAGCTCAATTTACAATCGCCAAAATGTGGAAACAGCCTAAA
>CAUYRH010086984.1:0-39413 GCA_963574655.1 Perodicticus potto | reverse complement strand
TATCTTAGAAGGGTACAGGCGAACCTTGCTAAATGCAGAATACAAATGTCTTCATATAATGATGGAGAAATTGCCAGGAAGGCTATGTTAATCAGTTTGATGAAAATAGTTAAGATTGTATATGAAACCAGCACATTGTACTGGTTGTGTACTGGTTGAAACCAGCACACTGTACCTTGATTGCACTATTGTACACAGCTATGATTTAATGATAAAGATAATAAAAAAAAAAAAATTACAACACAGGCCAAGGTGCATTAGCTGCCACTGAAAATTTCTTAGGACCGTGAAGAAAAATGGGATATACTTTATGTGGCCAAACCCTAAATACAAGTCAAGATGAGACAGGTAGAAGCTGAAGGGATGAGTCACATGGATACTTTAAAATAAAACAAATTAATTGCCTGATTGTTCAAAATGTGTAAGCAAAATGTTCGTATTGGTAGCAGAAATGTAGGGCTGACTTCGTATCCACTTATCCTCTAGTAGGGGAGGACAGCCCACAGTTGGGATCATTCTGGGAGAGAGATTAGAGCTTTAGAGTAATAGCTGTGGGTTCACATGCCAGCCCCACATTTGTATGGCTTTGGGCCTTTTATTTAAGCTCTTAAAGTATCAGTTTTATCAAAAGTAAAGTGGAGATAATGCTGTTAAGTTCTCTACCTCATCTATGACTTGTTATCAGAAAAAATAATAGTGTGGTATCTGGCTTTTAATAACCACTCAATGAGCTTGGGAATGCTCAGAACATTGAGAGAATCAAGGGACTCCAGTTGCTACTTTTGTATGGAAGTATAACTACACACTTTTGTGACCACAGGGAAGAGGCTTCTAACTTGATTGTCTGGCCAGAGTTTATTTGCCTAAAGGACATTGACCGCAGTATGCCAAACTCTTCCCTTGCTTGAAGGAAATTTCCATTAAAGATTCTTCCTCCCCCCACCCCACTAAAGATTCTTAATAAAATTCTGTAAGTACAGATAAGGTGGTAATGAAAAATGAATCATCAGTTTGAGGATCTGCAGATAAACTGAGTTCTCACCCTCTAGGGCAGTGATTTTCTTTTTTCTTTCTCTCTCTCTCTTTTTTTTTTTGGAGACAGAGTCTCACTCATTGGTCCTGGGTAGAGTGCTATGGCATCATAGCTCACAGCAACCTCAGACTCTTGGGCTCAAGACATCCTCTTGCCTCAGTCTCCAGAGTAGCTGGGACTACAAACACCCTCCACAGTGCCTGGCTGGTTTTTCTATTTTTAGTAAAGACGAGGTCTCACTCTTGCTCAGGCTGGTCTCAAACTCCTCACCTCAAGCAATCCACTGGCCTCAGCCTTCCAGAGTGCTGGGATCACAGGTGTGAGCTCCAGCACCTACCCTCTAGTGCTTATTTTTGAAAGACTAGTAAATTTTCAAATTCTCACTGAGCTAAGAAATGTAGTGTGCTCAGGAGTCACTCCTTTGTAGGGAAGCTGCTGCAACCAAGTCTCATGCGAGTGGCCTCCAAAACGATGGCAGTTACAGTCACCTGGAAAGCAGTCAAGCATCTCTCTTCAAATTCTCTGCTCCAACCACCAGACATCAAAAATGTAGAATTCTCTACCTGCTCCAGGAATTTCTCCTTAGGTCAAAGGATTCACAAGCAAACATTAAACCCTCTCTCTGTATTTTCTAGTAGCAATGAAAAAAAGTTTTTGGAATAGGCCACTTTTCCTTCAATAAAAACAAAGCTAACGAACTTCTTTTAGGTATTTTCTTCTTCATTTAACTACTAAGGAGAAAATGTCTTTTTTCTTTCCAACAGCATCTCATTATTAACATGTATAACATTTGCAGATTCAGATACAACATCAGACATTAAAATTGACTTTCCAGAAATTTTCCTCTTAATTGGACTACTTTCCTATAGAAATCACCTTGCCAGTGTCTGCAGTGAGATAAATTCTGGAAAAACAATGTGTCGTGCCAAATTATCAGGTAGAATTAGATTGTTCTATATTTCTGTTTGATAACAACACCATGCCTGTGCATAATTTTTGCTGATTATCAGAAAAGAAAAAGCTATAACTCAGGCAGATGAGCTTTATTGGCACTGGTCCCTTCTAAGAAAGGGAATATATGCATATGAGCAGAAATATTTCCAAGTGTCGTGTATGTTGAGAGATTGAAATTCTAAACAGTCTGTAAACTTAGCTTCCTTAGATCTGCAACCTTAAAAGATGAAAATACCTCCCTATATTTGGTGTCCTAACTCAAGATCTGGGTTTATCTCATTTTCTATAATTCAAGACAAAAAAACCACATACTATAAAAATAGCTAGAATAGAATGTCATGTTATACAGAGAGTTCTCATGAAGGAAAAAATAAATTTGGGAGGAGAATCTTGAGTCAGACTCCTTAGAGAACTTGGAAACCAAAAAGTGTAAAATGAGCGCTCAGATCGCACAGCTCCACAGAATACTCTTTACAGAAGGAGGGAGTTTCGTCTGCCGCCTTTGTTTGTTTGCACAGGATCTATTTCCCCTAGCTGTCCTTAGCTCGCTCTTTTCCCTGTGGAGACGGCTAATGTAATCTGAAGTTTGGACAGACTGCTCACCCTTCGTGTGTTTTGCAAGGCCTCCTCCCCAGCAGTGATCTTCAGAAGCTACGCATATTTCCTTGCCTCCAATTCTAGCCTCTCCTCCTTTCTCGAGGAGACTCCATGGAAATCCTTTGGACCCCATCACTGAGCAAATCTAGGACTTCTCTGACTCAATAATCAGGAATATTTAGTCCTAGTTTCCTGTACTCCCAAAAGCTTCAGACATCTGTTAGTATCGAGGACCAATTGCATGTTTTGATCCTTGTTCAACATCAAAGGCAATGCTTTGCTTTTTGAGGACTTGAAAACAGGAATCTTACTTCATAATCTTCTTCCCCTGGGAAATTTAAACATCTCTTCTGCCTCCTTGGACGTCTCTCATTGTGAAAGCTGCAGCAAATAATTTTCCTTCCCTATGTCTTTCTTTTTGGCACATTCGTACTTGTCCATCAATAAATGACCCCCTGCCAAGCTCCAGCAGCCTGGCTCCCTCTTTGCACTTACATTCTCCTTTTGTGTTTAAGACAGAGCTCATTATTTTTCTCTTAACCACCAATGAAATATTCTCTTTATTCTCTTCCTTTGTTTTGCTTATCATTTAACTTAATTCTCAGTCCAACCGTCCTCATCTGTACCTGCCTCCCAGTTCTCGGCATTTTCCTTTTAATGACCAGAAGCTAATAAGACCACCCTTGGAGTCACCTGCTCCTTTTCTAATCACACTAGCATAAGGAAATGGCGTTTAAATATCAGCAGCAGGTGATCAATAGAAGAAAAGCCATAGGCAGGGATTCTACCGGTCAGGTGAAACAGAAACTGGGGTTTTGTACCCACTGGGATGAATAAGACCTTCTATTACAGCTGTGCCTCTGTCTCCTCATCTGAGAAATGCAGTTAGCCATCACTATTGTACCTGCCTTATAAAGTTCTTATGACAGTAAATGAGATAAATCCCATAATGTGTTTAATGGAGTAGCACATAGTAAGCCCACCGTGAGTATTAGGTATGACTGTATCATGGTCATAGAAAGCAAGTATAAGAGACAGTCCCGCCCTTTGCTGGGTTTGGAAGCAGCAGCCACATCTGGGTGGGGAGACACACAGTGGGTGTCTAAGCCAGGAACCCCAGCTCTATTTGTTTATGCAAATAAATCATCAAACAGACCATGTAGCAATGCCCAACTGTGAAAAGGAAATAACAGGGAGCAACCTAAGGAAAGAGACGTGTTTTTCTATTTACCTGATCCAGTGTTTCACCTGATACAATAAATTTTTGATAACTACTGGAGATTAGGAGATATGAATCCCTTAACACGCCCCAGGGCCTTCGCTGGTCACCTTCACATGTCACTGTGTTCCTCAAAGTTTGGGATACATGTTTCTGTTGGTACGAGACACAACTTTAAGTTATATTGAATCACATAACTGAGGATGTTTTTCCCTTCTTACATCATTCTGATTACATCAAACCCAAAATATCACTCTGATGTTAATTTCTTTTAACCTCTCTCATAACACTTATAAATCTTGATTTTTTTTAAAACTCAGATCTGGCCTTACGCTCTAAATCTTTTCAAGTAAATCTGGCTGGAAATTAGGAACAATTTTTTCCATTGTATTTATGTTTATGATGTCTTCTCTTTTGGCAATTCATGAAAAATTAGTTTTTCATATATTTACTTAACTAAAAAGCAAATCAATTTAAAGAAAATAATAAGTAGATAATAGTATAGATAAAACAGATAAGACAAAAATCTGAAAAGTGTACTCAAGGACTGAGTTTTAGGAAATACCATTCTAATTTCCCTTTGGTGATTTGGGGGAGCTTTCAAAAAGGCAATATATCACCCCAGACCAACTGAGTTAGAATCTCCAAAGCATAGATCTGAGCAATCTCTATTTTCTATTTCTCTTTAAGAGCTGTCAGATAGTTCTGATGACAAACCAGTTTAGGACTCTCTGCATAAGAAAATCTTCAATTTTCTTAATTTAAATTTTGTTTCATTCTTTCAGCAAGCATTTGTTCCGTATCTACTATGTATAAGGCCCTGTGCCCCAGCTGCTGGAGTCAGACCCCGCCACTACACAGATGCTCATAGATACTGTGCTCACCGAGCTTTTGCCTGCATATGAATGACGTTTCTGTGCTAAATCACAGCCTGAAAGATATACAATTGTCATAACTTTGCGGAAAGTTTTTGGTTATGATTCTGACATTGAGTTTACTGTAGAGGGAAGTCTGAAGCCAGCCTTATTTTTCCCTCTTGTATTTGACTTATTTTTGAAGATCTAGATACCCCATAAATCTTCATTATACTTGAAGAAAAATAACTTCACCAGGAAATGCCCTGGTGTTGACCATCCTCTGTCAGCCTCAGGTGTCTGGCTCCCAGCTGTGCTGACCCTAACCAAGACCTCAGGACGGCCTATGTCCCTTGACCTCACTGAGCCTCAGCTCTTTTAAGTCTGCAAAATATATATAATGTCAACCATGCTGTTAAGGCCTCGGATAGAAAAGGATAGTGCAGGGACCATTTTGCAGAATCTGTGTTCCCAGAATCTGTCATCCCATAAAGAAGAGTCAGGTTTGGTCAAAAATATCCTCGAGAAAACCCACGTATTATCCACAAGATATAATGTTCGTTGTTTTTATAAACTCTATAATAATAACATATGTGGTACAAATGTGTAGAATATAAAGAATAATGTAAAATACAAAGCTATGCAAAAAAATGTGAAAGGCTGTTTATGAAAAATACAATTCTTTAAACCTGAGTAGTTTAGTTTATTCAAGATAGCAAAATGCTCCAAGATGAGATCCACCCAGACAGTCTGAGGAAAGAGCAGATCGGCTCCCCTCCCCCACCTCTTGCCCACTAGGGCACCTCCATCCATTATGTAAATTTCTTTCCTTCTTCCTTTTTTTCTGCTTTATGCTAAGCATATATAGTTGAATTCACGTACTAAATGCATATGTGATGCAATGCAGTATATAATTATTATTCTTAGTTTAGAGGCAAAAAAGTATTCAATAGAATATAAAATAGGTGGAAGTCAGGTATAGTAAATTTGATGTTCAACTACAGTGATTTTAAATGAACTGCAAATTTGTTCTCCTTTCCCCCTGTATGATTAGTTTTCCCTGCCTTTTAAGTTTTCCTTTCCTTTCTGTTAGCCTCGGAGCTTTATGATTTTGAAAGGAGGTCCTCTCCTTGCTATGGGAGAAAATAATTCGTATTCCTTCCTTTAGGAAGAAAAAAAAAATTAATGGAGTCTGCAGTCCAATGAGTCAGCCTCAAAGAATATAGCCTTCATCCCTGCCACTTTTCCTCTGCTTCCTGTGGGCTTCTGTTTCACAAAACTAGGGGGCAAAGAAGAGGCCAGAAAATGAATGTGGAAATGGATGGTGACCTTGAAAACTTAAAGGAGACAGATAGGACAGAGGTCTCAAAGGACAAAGCATCGTGTCAGTGCATAGGGAGGGAAAATTCAACCACTTGTGTAGAATAAGGAAACACAGCCAAAGGAAAGGTACAGAAAAAGATCTCAGGGTCTTAGTGAATAACGTGAAACTTAGTTAAAACCAGAGCAGGCATAAGTCGCCCCAAATAGTGTTGGTTCCACAAGACATAATTACCTGATTCTGTTCACTTAAGAATAAACTATGGGTTAAGGGTTAATGGTCTAGTTTCCAAATGAATATGATTGTCATGAAAAGAGCTTATAGAATTTCAAAAATCCATAGGGAAGTGAAAATTATAAGGGAGAACTAAATAAATGGGTTCATTGCCTGAAGAAAGGTTGAAAGACAATTACAATTACAGCATTCAAACAAAATAAAACTTCTACCCCGAAAATAGTGACCAATTTATACTTTACTTCCTTTGAACCAGAGACTATTAGATGTCTAAAATAAAACATAAGGAACTCCGAGTTAGAAAGATGATTACAGGAGGGTTATCAACAAAGTTCCAGGTTGAAGAAGGAAGCTAGAGAACTAATCATTTCCTTAAGGACTCATAAAAGTATATTCTCCACTGGACTGAGTACACGCAAGCAATGAGAAATGAGAAGAGCTCTGTTCACTGGAGAGATGAAGTTCAGGGACGACTTAGGGAAGAGGGCAGGTGGGTAGAAGTGAGTGGAAAAGGGAGCATCATAGGAAGAGGTGTGGAGGAGACCATGAACATGGGACATCCAGGGGCAAGGATGGCCCTCCCTGGAGGGGACTGACTCCCTCACTGTCCCTCCTTTGTGTTCCTGCCAGCTTATTTGCTTCTCTCCTTTCTGACACTTTCTGCTGAAGCTAAAAGTGTTATAAATTCAGGGCTGGAGTGACTCATTGGAGGCCATGTTCAGACTGGGAGACAGATGAAGTCATTGGTAAAGAGACAAGAAAGGGGCAGACATGCAGAAAGACGTCGTTTAAGAGACCAGGTGGCCCCTAACAAACAAAGCATATTTTTCCAGGTCCTACCAGCTTGCCAAGTCCCTGTTCCATTTCAGTCCTCGTGATCTGTAATCTTTTTCTATCCTACATTGATCCTTTTGGTTTTTCTCCTTTTTCCGTAAAAAAGGAGAAAAATCTAAAGAGCCCAGCCTAGAATATCATTTCACCTTCCTGCTTCTTCTCTTTCTCCCTTCTTATTTCTGAATGCCCTCAGATACCCTGTTCTCTTTCCCATCCCATTCCTTTTACTTCTGTTCTTTGCCTATTCCTGCTGTCTCTCCTTGGAACTAGCAAACCTTCCCTCGGGAGTTCTCTCTCTCCCACCTACTTGACATGACAATACTATTTTCCAAGAGCATGACATTGAAATCCCACCCAGCCGCTGGGAAACGGAAGATGTAAGATCCCTCCCACTCGCAAACCTGATTTCAGTACATTGCCAGAGTTTTCTCCACCTTCCCCACTCGTTTGCTCATTTTTTGACCAGCAGCCTGTCTTAGGCAGAAAAATCCAATTACCCAAAGTCGACAGTTGATCAGATTCCTAGCACCGTCTCCCACATTCATACACATTCCATTTCTTACTCCTGTGTTTCATTTTTAAGAGAAAGAAATAGATCCAGGAGGAAAGTTAGAAAATCACATTCACATTCAAAAACAGTTCATAATATAGAAGAGATTTGACTTAACTCTAATTTATTTGAAAAAAGAAATTTCAGTGGACAAAATAATAGGGACAATTATAATGGTAAATCCATTTTTAATGTATGTTAAATGCAGAAAGCAGGGGTGGTGCCTGTGGCTCAAAGGAGTAGGGCACCAACCCCATATGCTGGAGGCGGTGGGTTCAAACCCAGCCCCAGCCAAAAAAACTGTAAGAAATAAATAAATAAATAAATAAATAAATAAATAAAACCTCTTTAAATTGCTTATATTAGTATATTATTAAAAAATGCAGAAAGCACTTCTCTTCTGTGGAAAAATAAAGGTCTGGTTGTGTTCTAAATTGTTAGATTATGTTCAGTAAAGCAAAGTACTGGTGGAAGCCAACTGGCCCTCAAGCATTAGTAAGGTGAAAAGATCAGGGGGCCAAGTCTTGGTATAACCCATCAAAGTGGGGAAGTGATGGATTGAGAGCTGTCCTCAAATATCTGAGGACAAGATCTGAGCAGACTGGTTCTTTGTCACCCAGAGGACCAACAGGTGGACAGTCCAGGAAAATAGTTCTAAGCTCACAGGAATGAGGAAGTTGTGCTCATTTGAATTGCTTCAGTTTTCCCCAGAAGAGTGCAGGGCAGCCTGAAGAATCTTTAGAATCCTGCCTTGGCAGGACATTAAGCACAATGACTTCCCTTCTTTTTCTTTTTCTTTACAGAAGAAACGAATGTTTATATCCACAAGTCAAATAATGCTATATTATTCCCCACATCTCCAGATAACTAATGTTACTAGTTTGGTGTGTATATTTCCATTCCTTTTTTGTGTCTATACATATTTTAACATTCATGGATGAACAAATATGACTTTAACAAAACTGTACACAACACTCTACCCAGTAATATAAACATCCCTTTGGTCAATTCATCTCCTCTGAAGTAACTGTGGGTTTCTAAAGTGTAGGGATACTATAACTTATCAAATCCATTCCTCTATTGCTAGACATTCAAATTTTTTCTAGTTTTTGCTACCATATAGTTGTAACCTGCAATACTGAAATAAATATTTTCAAACATACAAACATGCCTTGTTGATTATGTTGTAATCTATTGCACTTAAGATACTATATTATTTTAAAGATTGAGGTTTTGTGACAACCCTTCCATCAAGCAAGTCTATTGGCACCACGTTTATAACACCGTGTCTTATAAACTTCATGTCTCTGGGCCACTTTTTGGGAATTCTCACAATATTTCAAGCTTCTTCATTATTATCTCACCTGTTATAGTGATCTCTGATCAATGGTCTTTGTTATTGTTATACTTCTTTGGGGGTGTTTTGGGTCTCTCACTTTAAGTCAGAAATCTAGAAATGATTAAATTTAACTAAAAGCTAAGTTAGGCCAAAATCTAGGCTTCTTGCACCAAGTAGTTAGCCAAGTTGTGGGTGCAAAGTAAAAGTTCTTGAAGGAAATCAAAAGTCTACTCCAATGTATACACAAATGATAAGAAAGGAATTCAGTGTTGTTGCTGATAGGGGGAAAGTTTGAGTGGTCTGGATAGAAGATCAAACCAGTTCTAACATTCCCTTAAGGCAAAGCCTAATCCAGAGCAAATTTCTAAGTCTCTAAAATTCTAGGAAACTACCAAGGAAAAGTTTGGAGCTAGCAAAGGTTGTTTCATGAGGTTTAAGAAACCATCTCTATAAAATAAAAGTAAAAGGTGAAACAGAAGTGCTGATATAGGAGGGGCAGCACGTTATCCAGAAGATCCACTAACTGATGAAGGTGACTATGCTAAACAACAGATTATCATTGTTCAGGAGACAGTTTTCTATTGGACATTGTCATCTGGGATTTTCATAGCTACAAAGGAGAAGTCAATGCCTACTTTTAAAGTTTCAAGGGACAGGCTGACTCTCTTGTATGAGGCTAATGCAGCTGCTGACCTGAAGTTGAAGCTAATGCTATTGACCATTCTGAAAACCTAAGACCTTTAAGAATGATGCTAAATCTACTATGCTTGTGCTCTATAAAAGGAAAATTTAAGCCTGGATGACAACACGTCTGTTTACAACATGGCTTACTGAATATTTTAAGCCCACTAGGAAGACCTATGCTCAAGAAAAAGAAGAAAAACTTCTTGAAAAATATTACAGCTCATTGACAATGCTCCTTGTCATCCAAGGGCTCTGATGGAGATGTACAAGGAGCAAAATGATGTTTTCATGCCTGTGAATCCAACATCTATTGTCCACCCCATGAATCAAGGAGTAATTTTTCATTTTTAGTCCTCTTATTTAAGAAATACATTGTAAGGCTATAACTTCTGGGAAGGTTTTACCATGCTTCATTTCATTAAGAATGCGATTCAGGGATGGAGGTGAAAATATCAACATTAACCGAAGTTTGAAAGAAGTTGTCCAACCCTTGTGGACAGTTTTAAGGGGGTAAAGTCTTCAGTGGAGAGAGCCATTGCAGATAGGGTGGAAATAGCAAGAGAACTAGGATTAGAGATGGAGCCTAAAGATGTGACTGAATTGCTATAATCTCATGATAAAACTTGAGTAGATAAAGAGTTATTTCTTATGGATGAACAAATAGAATGCTTTTTTTAGACAGAATCTCACTCTTTTCCCAGGGTAGAGTGCCATAGTGTCCGAGCCCAATAGCAACCTCAAACTCTTAGGTTAAAGTGATCCCTTTGCCTCAGCCTCCTGAGTAGCACCCTCCACAACACCCGGCTAGTTTGGATCAATTCCTGAAGATATTATGAACATTATTGCAGTGATAACAAGGGATTTAGAAGGTTACATATAGACTTACTCATAAAGCAATGTCAGGGTTTGGCTCTAATTTTGAAAGAAGTTCTACTATGAGCCCAGGAGTTTGAGACCAGCCTGAGCAAGAGCAAGATCCCACCTCTACTAAAAATAGAAAAACTAGCCAGTTGGTGGCAAATGCCTATAGTCCTAGCTACTCAGGAGGCTGAGGCAAGGGGATCACTTGTGCCCAAGTGTTTGAGGTTGCTATGAGCTAGGACACCATGGCACTCTACCCAAAGAGACATAAGGAGACACCATCTCAAAAAAAAAAATTGCTATCAAACAGCATTGTATGCTAGAGAGAAATCCTTTTGAAAGAGGTTTGGTGTTGTACCCAGAGACAAGACTGGGGGAAGCTTCTGCAAATTCAGGAATCACATACAGACCCTAACAAGGTTTAGGACGAAAAATCCAGTAGCAAACTTGCTTTCATAACAAACCCACTCTCAAGATAACTAACCTACCCCCGTGATAACGACATTGATCCCATCACAAGGGCTCTTATGAGGCCTCATCTCCAAACACTATGCATCAGGGGTAAAGTTTCCAACACACGAACTTTGGGGGCACATTCAAATCATAGTATCATGCAACCTCATACTCCAAAGAATAACCACTGTTAAGAATTTCATGTATGGGAAGCCTTCTGTTTACCCTCAGAATCACTGGCTCTACGTAGTGGTTGGGAGGGGTGTTTTAAAATACCAATACTTTGGTTCCATTTCATAGGTATTATTAATTAACTGGTGGGACCTTAGGCATCAGTTTTTAAGAGGAGGTCTTATTGAATTCTATTGTGTAGCCAAGGTTAGGAATCAGACAATGCAACCCTGAAAAGTCAATCATAAGTCAATTTGTTAGTAAACCAAAGTGTCACTAGTAATCACTGCTGCCACCTGTTGGTGGGAGGCAGTGCTGGCACAGTTTACCTATGTAGTACTGTAAGGTTGTTTATAAGGTGTTTAGACTTGTATCTTTATATTTATCCAGACCTTTTTTTTTTTTTTTTGAGACAGTCTCAAGCTGTCTCCCTGGATAGATTGCTGTGGCATCACAGCTCACAGCAACCTCAAACTCTTGGGCTTAAGCGATTCTCTTGCCTCGGCCTCCCAAGTAACTGGGACTACAGGTGCCCACCACAACGCCCGGCTATTTTGTAGTTGCAGTTGTCATTGTTGTTTAGCTGGTCTGGGCTGGATTCAAACCTGCCAGCCTTGGTGTGCTATGGGCACCGAGCCTATCCAGACCTTTTTAATGTAACTGACTTCTCAGGCAACTTCTAACTGTAAGATTCTGAAAGTTAATATCAAGTTTATATTTCTCTTGGTTCTGTATATTCCACAGTAATAAATGACAGAATATGATGTGATACTCCTGAAGTCTTGTTGATCCTTAGTCATCAAAGACTAAGTGACATTTACCCTAATAATTAATAGTAGAAAGTAATTAACAAGTTTTAGAAATACTTTCATCAATAGCAGTTGAAAAATAATTTTTGTGATTAATCCCAACCAAAAATTAAACCAGTGCCTCTCTCTGCTTCACCCCTTCCCTAGCTATAAATGTTAATTGAAGTTTTCCTCTATGGGAGCATTTTAAGATGTCTTCTTTTTTCTTGTAGAATTATACAATGTGAAACATTGGGAAATAACAGGAAAGTCAGTGAACAGGGAAACACATTTTGAGAAATAGTGATGTTGGAAGAAAATGGAAGTGTCTGGGGGAAAAAAATAAGATAAAACTGGCAGAATTATAGGCTTCTGCATGGGCTGATAATTAATGAGTTTTTCTTCTTAGTGAAAAGTATTTTTCTTCTCTTTTTCCACAGAAAACCAAAAGAAATCAAAGACACTGAGAGACTGAAATTGTTAGTTTGCCATGAAAATCATCTGTGATACATTGGGTTTAAAATATATACATTAATTCCCAGGCAGCTCTTTTTATGTGCTATGATTTATTCTTGTAGCTAGCAATAGGGGCTAAGTCTTTCAAAATATATATATGTTCTGTATGTATGCATATGTTATCTTTTTTAATCCAAAAGGTCTTTTTGAACTGGAACTTAGTGCTGCCTATTGTGGAAGTTGTTACTAGATTTCTTCTGTCCACCCTAGATTTAGACTCTGTTCAGGAAGAGTGTCCTTAAGAGCTGGGTTTCTCAACCTCAGAGCCATTGTCATTGTAGCCCTGATCATTCTTTGTTGCAGGAGGCAGCTGCCCTGTGTATCACAAGGCCTTTAGCAGCATCCCTGGCATCTCCCCACTAGTGCCAGTAACAGCTCAATTTCAACAACCACAAATATCTCCAGGCAATATTGGCCCTAACTGGGAACCCCTGATTCAGAGAACGGGATACTTATGGCCCTACTTTGAGGGGCGGAGGGGTGCGTTGTCACTTCTTTAAAAACAACTTACCTGATTTCTCAATCTAAATTAGGTTCGGTATTTTTTCTCTTATAAAGCAATATACATCTCTAGAAAGCATCAGTGACAGTTTACAATAATATATTTACCTTGAGAAATTCATGTCTATCTTCCCTATTAGGCTTTAAGTTCCACAACTTAATATGTCTTGTTCACTCTGCACACGTACTACCGAATGCAGTGATTGGCACTTAATAAATGTTTGTCAAATGAAAGACTATAATTCTACGATATTTAATAATCGGAAGCACAAAGCCTGACTTGATCCACAGGGGTTTTTCTTCTCAGGTTTATTTCAATCTCTATGACAAAGCCAGTAAGAGAAGAAATTAGGCACATATTGAGGCTGTTGAAGGGTGTGAGCAGAGAAATCTAAAAATTATATTACTTGGATAAGATTCCCTGGGGGTTTTGGCAGGTTGCTGGTGAGTGGCAGTTTCATCCTGGAAACAACAGCTCTGATATGTCACTATAAGGCAGAGCCAACCTATCACTCCTGCTTTCTGAACCCCATCCACCATTGATCCATGAAAGAAACAAGTTTTTTTGACCAAAGTGAGGTTTAATGCTCCTTGAATTCTCTGAAGGAAAACACCCCAGCACCAGGAGAGATGTATCTGTAGAAAATAAACCTAAGTATAGACAGCAAGAGAGGACTATAAATGCTTCTTTGCATGTTTTTAAAAAATAAAATTAAGATGCACTTTTTTAAAATGAAAAATGACTGGCATTCTTCCCACTGAAAATGGAAGGTAATTTAATTTGTTAGTGGTTTATTTTATTTGACGGTCTTTGTACATACTTGATGTGGTTTGTTACACCAAATTACACTTTAATAATGGGTATATATAATGCCGAACTGTGCAGCTCAGGTTGGTTTGATAATTGGATGAGCGTCCATGTTGTTCAGTGTTTTCATGACAATGAGGATGGAGCTATTTGCAAAACTTCCAACCAGGAGAACTTTCAGATTTTTTTTTAAATTTTCAATGAATTTAATTTTTACCCAGTGACCAGTCATTCCACTAGCTGCTTATGCTAAGCAATTCTATGTTGTATAATCATGACTGAATTCCGTGGGTGGGTGCAAGGGATGCTAAAACCTCACAGCCAATAAAGAAAAAAAGTCAGAAAATCTTCCCCATGCAATCTCTCAATATGGACCATTTTTCTATAGTTGGAAGTTGATGGTAAAAATTCTAATAATAGCTACGATTGGAACTGGAACCAGACTGCCAGAGTTCAGGGGCAACTCTACCTACTGGTAACTGTATGACCTTGAACAAACTTCATGGCTGTCTTGCTTCAAGATCCACATCCATAAAGTGGAAATGATCTTAGTACCTACTTAAGGTTGTTTTGAAGATTTAATGACGTGGTGTAGATAAAAGGTTTAGTTCACTCCTGGCACAAAGAGAGTTTTCAGTAAAATGTTCCCTGTTAGATCATATGTACCAGGTCCCCATGCTAAGTTTTCTCAACAATGTTACTGAGAGAGTTACGTATCCCTAGTATTATGGGAAGGAACGCTGATACCAAGAGAGAGCAATTAACAAACCCAAGAGCACATGGCTGGTAAATGGCACAGCCAGAATTCAAGCCCAGGTCTACATAACTCCAAACATCCTCTTACATCATATGGCCCTGGATTTTATGCTCATTTATCCCTTAGGAGAATTTGGAAAAGCTTCATACTTTCCTGAGTATTTTTAAGTACACAAGTATCCATTTTCATTGCAATGTTAAATAATTTCAGAAAATGTGATCTGAGTATTTTAAATATTGGCAGTTTAAAATAAAACTGTTGTGTTACCTTTCTAACAAAACTGATAGAACTTAAAAATCATCATAACTGGATATCCATCAATACCAATTAAAAGAATATGTGAACAAATTTTTCTTTAAAAAGTCAGAAACTTTATATTGTTCATTGTTATTTCTTTTGAGACAGATCCTAAAACTGTCACCCTGGGTAGAGTGCCTTGGCATCACAGCTCACAGCAACCTCTAACTCCTGGGCTTAAGCGATTCTCTTGCCTCAGCCTCCAAGTAGCTGGGACTACAGGCGTCCGCCACAATACCTGGCTATTTTTTGGTTGTAATTGTCATTGTTGTTTGGCAGGCCTGGGCTGGATTTGAACTCGCCAGCTCTGCTGTAGGTGGCTGGTGCCTTAGCCCCTTGAGCTATAGGCACCGAGCCTATTGTTCATTTTTTTCTTCTTTAAACATCTATGTTGCATTTCACCTAAATAAATGCTAAAAGATTTTTTGGATCAATTCTACAATAAATGTAGGTATAGAAAGATTTTTACCTGTGAATATATAATGGTAAGAGTTTAAAATTCTCATCTGGATTTATTTGCCACTATGATTATTAATAGAACACAATACACCAAAACAATGTGAACATAAAATTCTGACAAATAATGATTAAGCATAAAAAGTAAAGTTTCATTAGAAATGCTTATTATAATGAGCTGGGGGTGGGAGGGGCATTTATGGCCCTTGATTAAAAGTATCATCCAATGTCCTTCCCAGAAGTTTATGTCTTACAAAGTATATCTTAGTAAGATTCGGGCTGAGTTAACATATGTCTTTTATGTCTTTCTTTGGCAAAGATGAGATGGAGAAGTTGGGCTGTGGTTACTTCCTGAGATAATCTGATTTTAGGAAGGAAAACATGATGGAGGTTAGAGATGAGGAAACAGTTTCCTTTAAAATTGTTCCACATAGTACTTGGGGGGTCATCACCGATGCCGAGGGGACAATATCCTCATTGAAGATGACTACTCTCTGCCACTAAGCTGTATTGCTTTGGAATAAGGATATTTACAGGAGGAGCTGATGGCTCTCCCATCTTCAAGACGATTTATTCCCTCTTCCTTGAAAGTGCAGTCTGGGTGTCTAGTTATTGGCTCTACCCCAACCCTCTGGTGATTGTTACCGGAGAGGCATGAAGGATGATTCTTGAAGGAAGCCCAGTGAAAAGGCAAGGTGAGAAACTTGAAGTGAGACTGGAATCTGGAGTCCCCCAGCTTTTCTGACAGCTTTCCCATTCAGTGGCTCGCCCCTTCTCCACTGAGCTTCAAAGCTGTGGTCCCAAAGCGCCAGAGTCAGGGTCTCCTCACACCGAGGAGAAAGGAGACACCCAGGACTTCAGCTCTCAGCCGTGTCTTCTCTAGATCATACAGCCTTGGTTTCAGCTTCCCCAAAGGGCTGGTTATAAAAGAAGCGGTAGGGGGCTGTGTACTGTCCACCTCCCCTACACTTTTCAAGGATGCTTTGTGTGACCACTTCCCAGCAGGTAGCAGACACTCAAAAAGTGTTTGAAGGTTTCATCCGGGGCCAGCATGTGGTGGTAACCTTCAGATAGGCACTTCCTAACTGATGGGAGGGAACCCACCTAACCCCATGACCTTAATACGAGGGATGTCTGGAAAGTATCCAGCCCCACGTGTCGCTGTTTTTCAGAGCGCGTGGCTGGATACTTTCCGGGCAGCCCTTGTATATATCCTGTCAGTCTAAATATAAAGTAATCTCAATTATACGGGGAGGAGGGTAGGGAACATCTGTTGAACATTAACAAGGAGACCTGGAACAAGCATGGATTTAAATGGACAGGCATTTGTCTGAAAGGCCCCATAATGTCTATTGTGTTGATTTTTCTTAACAAATAGGGGTAGCCGAAGGTTTGTGTGCTCATCTCAGTGAGACGTGACCCCCAGGTACCTGACAACTCAAGCCATTCACATCCTACGGATAAACGTCTCTGTCCTCTTCCTTCCCCATCTTCTTTCTGTCTTTATCTCCTCTGATCTCGTTGGTCGCTCTCAGAGTCCTGCTTTGAATCTGAACTTACTGGGGTGCTGGAGGTTGCCGTGGTAAACACAGCTGCTGTTTTCCTCTCTGTGAAAAGTCAGCTCACGAAGGTGCAGTGAGCCTCCATCCTCTCCCCGCTGTGCATTTTCACAGATGTAAAGCTGGGGCCTCGGGGCTTCCTGTTTTCCAGGGCTCTGCTCAGCTCTAATTGTATGTCCCTGAGCCAGGGCACTGTGACCTGCCAACCCACACTTAGGTGCGGCGGACGATTGTGAAGAATAGCTGGTGCGGTCACCAAATAAGCCCAATGACAGCGACATTCATTTTGTTAGTAAATCGGTTCTGGGAAGTGAAGGATGGTCTGGTGCTGTATTTCCCAAGAGGAGAGGCAGAAAAGATAATGAGAAAGAACCTGGGGGAGGAAGCCGGCGACGTGGGTGAAGAGAGACAGAAGGGTTGGAGAGGGCAGGTCGACAGGGCAGGCTCAGGCAGCCGCGCGCACCTCCTCAAGCTTTCCTCACCCTCACAATAAAATCTGCGGCCCTGATGACTGATCCAACATCTTCTCCAACTACTGTCCCTCCTCACTCCTCTCCAGCCACAAAAGCTGTCTGCTGTTTCTCCTGCACTCTGAGCACGCTCCAGCCTCAGTGCCTTTGCACATGCTGTTCCCTCTGCCTGGAATGCTCTTTCCCAGAAAGCCACATGGCCCCCTCCCTCCCTCCCCTTCATTCAGCCCTGGTTCAAATGTCACCCCGCTCAGAGAGGCCTCCCAGGACCACCCTCCAGTGGCACACGCTCCACTTGCTACCTTTTTACTCAAGTCAGATTTTCTTTATATACATATATACACAAGAACTTACACCCCATGGAGATGGCTCACTGTTGTGTCCCCAGCCGCTAGAACATGTGTGACAAGAAGAGAGATATAATAAATATTTGCTAAATGAATAACCAAATCACTGGCCCCCCACCCCAGAAGCACACAGAACTGCAAATCCCTGCACGTAAATACTTTGCTCTGTTCCTCTGAGCCTTGACATTGCTGGTGCCTCTGACTAGAGCACTGTTCCCTGTCATCCCTAACCCACCCCTACTTCTGCCTCAGGACTCCCAATCACCCTTCAAGCCCTGCCTACCTCAGTAGTCTTCTTTCTGAGGTCTGCCTTGACCTTCCCAGGGAGAGACAGGACCCTTTTTGTTGACACTGACCACCATTATGGCAGGATTGCTCTCACTGAAATGTCTATTTGTCTTCCTCCCAAGCGTGTGATTATGCTTTTCCAGAATCCAGAACATGGGCTGAGTTAAGGAGTGCCAGGCATGAGTGCTTGCTTTGTCTCAGACGAGCTGTGTGACTTCAGACAAATTTCCTAAACTTTCTGTGCCTCCGCTTCCTCATCTATGCAATAGAGATTAAAATATCTGGGCGGTGCCTGTGGCTCAAGGAGTAGGGCACTGGCCCCATGTACCGGAGGTGGCAGGTTCAAACCCGGCCCCAGCCAAAACTGCAAACAAACAAAAAAAAGAGATTAAAATATCTGCCAAGCTAAGGCATAGGAGAATTCGCTGATGAACTTCTTATGTTTTTAAGACATTTTATGCTGTCAGTTAGGTAAGAGTCAGTGGAGAATGTGCTGCTTGAGATGGGTGATCATGGAAGTCCTTAGGGGGGTGACATTTGGACAGAGACTAAAGGAAGTGAGGGAGGGAGTAATGTGGCTGTCTGGGAGGAAGAGCTGCCCAGAAATATTACAAGTGAGATTAATCTCTGTAAGCTTTGCAGGTTAGACTTTAAGGCTGCTCTTTGGGATGCTGGGACCTTATTCAGTTGCTATTCTTCTGTGATACTGGGCAGACGGGCAAGACCTGGGCCTAGGATGCTTGTCCTCCAGAACCAGCCTCCAGAGGATGAGCTGAAACTAAGTCAAGGTCAGAGAGGTGCATGAGGCATGTGAGGGAGGGCACTGCTGAATCCAGCAGCTCCATCCACAACCACCTGCGTCCTCTGAGAGCCAAGGCCTAGCACTTTGTCTCCGAGCTGAGGGTAGCTTCATCAGCGACTCTGCTGTGATGCTCAGACCAGGGGCTGTGAGTTGAGCTAAAAGGCCCTGGACAAATCCTGAGTTTTCTCTGGTTCTGGTTCTGTCATTTAACAAAAGGAAGGCTCTGGTCCCATGGCAAATGCTTGGCGAAGAGTGCAGGGGGCAGTGGAAGCCTGGGATGGGAGGCAGCAACCCTGCCACTGACCGTGGACACAGCACTTGATCTCTCGAGTCCCGTTTCCTCACCTGTATATTTCAGGACCTGCCCTTGGGTACTTTTTTGACACTTTCTCTATCTGCAGAAATTCTGGAAGCAAGGTACTAAAAGTGCAAGCATGTATTGCCAAGAATAATGAAGGAAGTAAGGCCTAGACACCAGGGCCTCCTACCATACTCCACCCCCAACGCAGCGATGAGGGCCCCGGAGGGGCTGGAAGGGCCCTTCAGACCTAACGTTTCCTGATTCTATGTCATATCTGTGCAGCGCAGAGTCTTTCCAAAGTATTAGGCTAGACCACCTGAGATTAGACAACGTTTGGCTTGCAAAAATGGCAGTTTCACACCTCATTTCAGCCTAATAGTTTCATTTGTCTGGCTAGGTATGACCACGCAGGCACCAGATTGGTTCAGATCCCAGCTCCTCAACTTATTCTCTGGGTGACACTGGACAGAGTATTTGTAAAGCTGACAACTGAGGGTGCAGAAAGAACTGGAGTTGAGCGGGGCAAGAGCACTGGGAGGCTGTAGGCACAGGGCTGGCACACAACACAGGAAGCCCCCGTGAATGTCTTCAGACAAAGCCCCGGCCATTGCCTGTGGGCCTAACTCAGGGAATAGTACCCTAATTTCCCTGCCAGGCCCTGAGAAGTGTATGGAGCCAGGGTGGATAGAAAACGCAACCTCAGCGTGGTTTCCCAATGGGTTCATCCCGTCCAGCTCTAAACTGCCCTCTCTGTTTTTGAGAGGGGCGTCACTGGGCCACAGACGGGCCTTTGCCTGGGCAGAGACTGACGCAGGAAGACTGTGAGCCACATTCAGTCCCTGACCCGCCTCACGGAGGCTCCGTCCCCAGATACCTACCCGGAGCCCTTCCCCATTAAGTGGCACATCATGGAGTGTGTCAGCGGGAATTAGCAGGCAGCCCGTCACGTTAGGCTGAGGCTCTGGGCTGGCGGCTCCCGCTTTGTAAGGCCTCTTGATCCTGCTGTCATGCTGCCTGCCGGGCTGCACAGCCCCAGGAACCCTCTGCAGCCAGGGCTCAGGCAGAACGTTGGCCCAGGCAGGAGTGGAGGAGGAGGAGCCTCGGGAGGTCTTGCAGATGTTTCTTTTGTGTCTCCCAGGAGCCTGCTTTGAGCTCTCTACCCCTGGTGGGCCGAGGAAGCAGGTAGCACTCAAAAGCTCCAGGTGGGCAGCTCCTCTGTGATGAACTAGAAGCGTGCCACCTGCGTGTGAAAGCACACAGCGCACATGCCCCTACGGCACCTAAGTCGGGTTTCTTAACCACAGCACTGCTGTGACTACCCTGCCATCATTATTGCCAAGAAATATTTATTCCGTAAACTGGCCCAGCGACTTGCTCATGTCACTGACAGAGCACTTCTCACTTCCTGCCCTGTGGAATAGTTCAGCATAGCACGGTAGGTGCGGTGACGAGAATGCTAACTTCAGTCAGGTGGACCCTGGAGTCAAACCCTATGTCTCCTACCCCTGGGCGACCCCGGGCTGCTGACTTAGCCTCCCCATGCCTGAGTTTTCTCTTTGTAATTCTATTTTGTCCTAGTACCTATGCCACAGAGTTGTTGGAGGAATTACTTGAGATTATATGTGAAAAATGCTTGACCCAGGGAATGCCCAGTGAGTACTAATTGCAGTGTGGAGTTCCTAAATGCAAAGTCATTTTTTAATCCATTACAAACCCTTAACTCGGACGTGTCCTTAATTGGTTTCCAGTGTCGTATCACCTTCCCTTTAACAATTCCACCTTATTATTCCTCTCACTTGTCCTCCATTCTACACCTGGAATGATCTCATCAAAACCTGAACCTGAGCGTCTCACAGACGCCCCAAATCCTTTCATTCCTTCCCATCTTGTCTGGAATACTGGCAGAAGCTTTCCTTGGGCCTTGCCTCCTGCTTGCTCCGTCACCCTTCCCGGCTCTCTTTCTGTCTCAGTGACAGTGACCTATCCGTCCTTCACTCGTGCGACTCTCACTCCGCGCACAGGACCCTCACACGTCCCTTTGCCTTTTCCCTGACTGGAATATTCTCTCCTCCCCTCCCCTCCTGGCCCAGTTAGACTCCTGCTCCTCCTTCACATCCCCACCACTTCCGCGTTCTCAGGAAAGCCTCTCTGCAGATCTCCCTGACCAGACCAAACCGCCCTTTGGGTAGTTACCTCACTTTATTAGGAGATGATATAATTCATGTCTATCTCCTCTGACAAGATCAGATATACGATGGCAGGGCCCATGTCTGGTATTACTCACCAGCCTCGGCCCCCTGGACTTTGTACAGAGCTCAGTAAATGTTATTGCAAGAGTGGGTAGAAGGGTGAACTTGGCGGTAAATCAACTTACCAAACCCTCACAACCCCCTTGCGTGATAACAAGGACCCCGTGAGTACAGTCACTGCTCTGAGAGGGAGCAGGTTGGTGGGCCAGGTTTCCCAGCCTGTTGTCAAGTGGTGAATGTGTGATCAGAACCCAGGTCTCCTAGACCCTGCCACCACCAGGCTTATGAGGTAGAACATTATCTATACTAGATGGGGGCCACAGCGCTCCCCCTTCCCTTTCCCGGTATTCTAAGGACCCCTGACTCATCCTACTTCCACATCTGAAGTCTCCCCTGGTTTCAGCATATTCTACATCACATCTGTTGAATTCTGTGTTTCCTCCGGATTGTTCATTTAATTTAAAAACTCCTTCAAAGGTGAGATAAACTCCCTCAAGACTGAGCTGGGAGAATTCTATTTTCTGAAAGGTTATACTGTGGAAGTGACTGCACTTAGCCAAATTTAACCTTTGTTTTTGCCGCCTTCTCCTCACGACCTGGGCTTGAAGCCAATTCAGAAGTTGAAGTCTTAATCTACCATCTGGTATCAAATCAGTCAGGGCTCTGTTGCAAGAGATGATTTGCTTGAAAAGAAAAAGATATTTTTTTTTTTTTTTGAGACAGAGTCTCACTATGTCGCCCTCAGTAGAGTGCGGGTCACAGCTCACAGCAACCTCCAACTCTTGGGCTTAAGCGATTCTCTTGCCTCAGCCTCCCAAGTAGCTGGGACTTCAGGCTCTCACCACAATGCCTGGCTATTTTTTTGTTACAGTTGTTATTGTTGTTTAGCAGGCACGGGCTGGGCTCAAACCAGCAGCCTCGGTGTATATGGCTAGTGCAGTAACCACTGTGCTATGGGTGCCAAGCCAAGAAAAAGATTTTTGGTTCTTTTATTTTTTATTTTTCTTATTTTTTTTTTTTTATTAAAACATAGCTGTGTACATTAGTGCAATCGTGGGGTACAATGTGCTGGCTTCATATACAATCTGAAACATTTTCATCAAACTGTTTAACAAAGCCTTCATGGCACTTTCCTAGTTATTGTATGAAGACATTTGTATTCTGCGTTTGGTTAAGTTTCATCTGTACCCTTCTAAGATGCACCGTAGATGTGATCCCACCAATTACCCTCCCTCCACGGTTCTATCCTCCCCCCTCCCCGGTTCTTTTATTTTTTAATTTTTTCTTTTTTTTTTTTGAGACAGAGTCTCACTTTGTCACCCTCAGTAGAATACCGTGGCATCACAACTCACAGCAACCTCCAACTCTTGGGTTCAAAGGATTCTCTTGCCTCAGCCTCCCAAGTAGCTGGGACTACAGATGTCCGCCACAATGCCCAGCTATTTTTAGAGACAGGGTCTTGCTCTTGCTCAGGCTGGTCTCACACCTGTGAACTCAGGGCAATCCACCTGCCTCAGCCTTCCAGAGTGCTAGGATACAGGCATAAGCCATTGCGCCCAGCTTGCTTCTTTTATTTTCTTTTTTGTATTAACGGACCACACCTATCTTGTGATGTTTTTGTTTGCTGGGGTTTTTATTTTTTGTATTTTTGTTCTCCATCCCTTTCTTAAGAGCCAGTTCACACAGCATTGGAAGATAGGAGTCTGCAACACGATAAGATCTTTTCTTCATATTTGCCAGAGAGATTCATGTGTGGGAAACTGTTTAACTGCCTGGTTTTCTTATCTCTTGGAAGGAAAACATTTCCTTGCAAATTTTCACTCACTCATTCAACAAATACTTGTGGCGAAGTTTTTCTGTATCAGTAAGGTGAACATATAACTAACGTCCGAACTGGGACAGTCTCGAATGTGAAAGGGGACGCTTACCTGGCTCGTACTCTAAGAAAACAGGTATAAACCAAGATTTTCTCAGGTCAACCAGGATGTCGGTGAGTGCCCTCGATGAATATCAATAATGGAATTGGGGCTGTTAAAGCTTTGGGCGAATATTAAATGCCCTTAAGCCAGGATGGGGTGTAGGCCTCCAAAACCATTAGATGAAGAGACATCAAGGATAAATTTAGATTAAAGTTGAACCAGACATTTCTACAATTTTACTATAGCTTCTTTTTTCAAATAAATTTCGTGTTAAAAAAAACCCAGCCCTGAAAGGCAGCAGCCCCACAGTGGAATCCAAGATCCCCTGAGATGAGGCCACCTCGAGGGCCTAGAAAAAGAAGCTTAGAATTTATAAAGGACGAAATTTCCTATCAGAGCTAAACGGTGGTGATATTTTTGAAAAAGGAGTAAAACCAAAAGCACTGGAAAATGATGGGAACAATGTGTAATTTGTGCTTCGTCTCCTTTCTTGACCTTTAATCTTTACTGTGGTTATGATTTTGAGTGTGAAAATATAGGACATACACATGCCTGTTCTTGGATCTGAAGTGTCTTGTTTCCTTTGCCTCCCAGGTGCCTGTCCTGAGACCCATGGACCTGATGGTGGAGGCCACCCCACGAAGAGTATTTGCCAACGCACACACGTATCACATCAACTCCATATCAGTCAACAGCGACTATGAGACCTACATGTCCGCGGACGACCTGAGGATTAACCTGTGGAACTTTGAAATAACCAATCAAAGTTTTAGTATCCTTTCCTTACAGCTAATAATCAGTTGGCATAAATCAAGACTATTCAGGTATGAGCATGTTTGGGAGAGGAAATGGAATAGTAAGGAACAATCACGCTCACACCTGGAATCCTAGCACTCTAGGAAGCTGAAGTGGGAGGATTGCTTATGCTCAGGAGTTCAAGAGCAGCCTGAACAAGAGGGAGATCCCATCACTACTAAAAATAGAAAAATTAGTGGGGCGCTGTGGTGTGTACCTGTAGTCCCAGCTACTTGGGAGGCTGAGGCATCCTGTTCAAGGAGGATCACCTCAACCCAGGAGTATGGGGTTGCTGTGAGTTAGGCTGATGCCACAGCACTTCAGCCTAGGTCACAGAGTGAGGCTCTGTTTCAAAAAAAAAGAAGAAGAAGAAGGAAGAGAAAGAAACAGTCACAACCATTAACACTCTGACACACAGAAAGTTGGTTAGATGTGTTGAGTTTTAAGTAGTAGTACATCATCAAAGTAGAGGTATCCCCTAGACCGGTTGATCATGACATGTAACCTGGAAGTTTACCTTGAAGAGTTGTAATAAAACTCTCAATGTTCTGATATAAAACAGAAATCATGGCTCAAGCAAATAAAAGATGATTTCTTCTATAAAGTCAAATACTGATGGCCCCCATGAGCAGGCAGTTTTGCCCAATTAGTGATTCGCAGACTCAGCCCTCTGATCTTGTGGCTCCTCAGTAGCACCAGGTTTTTCAAGAGCAGAATAGCAAAAGGGGGAGGTCACAGAGGACCACACACAGGAAGCTCCTGTGCGCAGGCCCCAAAATATGCATTCTGTTGGCTGGAATTCAGCCACGAGGCCACCTCCAACTATAAGGCAGGCTAGGAAGTGCGGTCTAGCTGTGTGCTGGGGTGGGGGTGGGGGGATGGGAAGACCACAGGGAGTGCTCAGCAAAAAGGCTCCAAAGACTTTTCAGGAGCAGCAGTTTTAATTTGGTAGTGACAATTCTGAGATATATTTGGAGATGTTGAGAACTGTCCATCAGGACCCTGGCTGGCATCTTTTATTGCTCACAGCACAGACTAACATGCAGCCTGGGCCTGGGAGACTCTGCCACAGATTTTGCCTGGCAGTGCAGCTGCTAATAGAATGAGTGTGGGTGGTGGTTCCCTTTCTCTCCCCACATCTATTCCAAGAGCCAGAAATCTGCTCAGGCTCAGCTGGCTGTCACTCTGAGCTTCTGCTTTCCCCAGTCTAGGTGACATGTTTTCTGAATTTTGCCTCTAGGCCTCCAAGGCAGAGGGAAGTTTCTTTAGGCACTTTGGGAGACAGATGCCTTGGGGAGAATGCAAAGAGGAAATATTAATAGCACAGTTTAGGTTATATTCAGCAGATGTGTGACAGCCTGCCAGATGCTGGCATACAAATGAGACCGTGCCATTCACCCTTACAGCAGCCATATGTAAAATAATCATTGTCATCATGAGAATGATGATAACTGATATCTATATAGTTCTTTTCAACCAGACCGCCCTAAGCACTGAGTACATTCTGCAAACTAGAACCCTTTTGCCTCTCATTGCTGAGGTTTAGCCGCTTCAGGATCAGGAAACAGCCATCTTTAAAAACAGCCTTGGAAAAATACCAACCACCAGACAGGTCTTAAATCGTGTGTTGTTTAGCACCTGTTTCTATACTGCCCCCTTATCCACAAAGGAGATGGAAAAAAATGGTTTACAAGAGAATAACTGGGCTCCCCAGAGCATGGTGTGGGTCGTAGGCCAGATGCTTTTAAACAATATGTAGGCTTATTTTGTTTCCATAATTATGTATTTATTTTCTCTCTCTTTTTTTTTTTTTTTTTTTTGAGACAGAGCCTCAAGCTGTTACTCTGGATAGAGTGCTGTGGCATCACAGCTCACAGCAACCTCCAGTTCCTGAGCTCAAGCGAGTCTCCTGCCTCCACCTTCCAAGTAGTTGGGACTACAGGCGCCCGCCACAATGCCTGGCCATTTTTTGGTTGCAGCCGTCATTGTTGTTTGGCAGGCCCAGGCTAGATTCGAACCCGCCAGCTCAGGTGTACCTGGTTGGCACCTTAGCCCGTTGAGCCACAGGTGCTGAGCCATTATGTATTTATTTTAATGAATGTTAAATAACATAACCATCATATCACTCTGATGATTTCACAGATATTAAAAATCCATTTAAATACTAAAATAAGTACATGTAAAGTATTGTAAATAGTAAAACAAGTGGTCTGTATATATAGTTAGAAAAACATCATGGTTTGGTATGACATTGGCATTACGGTTGAGAACTCAAGCTTTGATGTCCAACAAGTAATAGAGTTCTCACCAAGCTCTACACACTTTCTAAGTGCATAAGCTTTAACATGTTTCTTAATTTATACAAACCTCTATCCATATTTATTTCATTATCTGTAGAGAGGAGCTCTATCAAAACGATCAATAAATAGGGACTAAGATGATCCTGGTTACTGATAGCACAAGGAAACTAGAAGAGTTTATGAGAATGGCGGGTTCTATTCTGCCAGACTCATTATCTGGGTCATCTTCTCAATTCCAGACTCCTCCTTTGGCTTTGAACTTGGGTATGGTTTGCAAGATGTTGCTCATTATATTCTAGTTACTCGATACTTACAGGGTCTCTGAGGTCCAGGGCCTTATGTTTAGCACCAGATCAGAGCAAAGCATTCCTAAACCTCAAGGCACATGGTCATGAACCCTCTTCCTCCCCTCCATAGCTAATCTGTCCTTGTTGTATATTACAAGTTCTAGCTTAAGGTAGTCAAACTTTGGTCTTAATGAGACTACATCAGGACCACAAAAACTCATTTCTAGATTAGTAATTTTCTAGGAAAAAAGGCAGCTCTAAGTTTTCAATAAAAAAAATTGCTGTTAGAAGATACTTCTTCTTTTTTTTTTTTTTTTTGAGACAGAGCCTCAAGCTCTCACCCTGGATAGAATGCCGTGGCATCACAGCTCACAGCAACCTCCAATTCCTGGGCTCAAGCAAGTCTCTTGCCTCCGCCTCCCAAGTAGCTGGGACTACAGGCGCCCGCCACAACACCCGATCATTTTTTGGTTGCAGCCATCATTATTGTTTGGTGGGCCGGGGCTGGATTCGAACCCGCTAGCTCAGGTATACATGGCTGGCGCCTTAGCCCATTGAGCCACAGACACCAAGCCAAGATACTTCTTCTTTATGAAAGCTACAGTATACCTGGAATCCTTCGAACTCTTTTTCAGAACTGAAAATGCATTTACCTAGGTTCTTACCTAGTCTGACATAGGACCTACTAACTGGACCCATATCAAGTCAAAATAAAGACACAGCCCTCAAAAACTATACACCGAGCACCCAGTCTATGTGAGGCGCTGCACTAAACCTGGGGACACGAAAATGAAAAGAAACAAATTTTCTGCCTTCAGAAGGACATTCATCCAATAATCATGCTAATGAGCACATAATTACAAACTAAGATAAGTTCTGTGAAGAAAGGGAACACAGTACAGTAAATGTATTTTTTAAAAATCCCAACATAGCATAGGGAATAAAGGAAGGCTTTGCTGATTAACTGGTTGTTGAGTTAGTATCTGAAAGAAGAAGAGCTAACTTGGCAAAGAGAGGTTGAAAGATGTGTCCAGTACGTACAAAGGTCCTGTGGCAGGAGACACCAAAACATGTTGGAGAACTCTAAGTTGACTATAACTAGAGCCTAAAGCTGCACCTGCCAGGAATCCAGTCTCTGGGTGTGAGACAGAGGATTCCTACAGGAGAAACCAACTGGACTCCAGGCTTACTTCATCTCTAACCTTGGTCTTAGCAGCTGTGTGTGGCGGCTTCATTTGCCCACCGAGCTGAGGCCCTTTTGGAGTTGAGTTCCTGATCAAAGGACCAAACAGATGCAGCTCTCTTCTTCCAGAAGCTAGCACCCCTTAGTACCATGGACAGCAGCCCTCCTTTTAATCCAGTGGTATTCTGCCAGGCAGGCATGGGGGAAACCGAGGGGGCTAGTAGGAGTTTCCCTCCCTTATAGTTTCAGTGGCTTTCATCCTGCCAGGGAATCAGATGTGCTTATCAATCTCAGATTGGCTTTTAATATAAAAAGAGAGCATCCTTTCTGATGACACAACCACCATTGGCCTGCGTGAGCCACGGCAGCTCCTTCCTTTCGTATTAAAAACATTCTTGGTGGTTTTCCCAGGCCAAGTGCCTGGCTTGTGTGCAAACAGCCCTCCATTTCTGAGGCCAGCCATAGGGTTCTAGGAGCCTGGGAGTTTCTCTTCCCAGGACCATGTCAAGGGAGAGGGCAAAGAATTCTCTTGGGTTTCTTGAGCTTCCTATAGCTTAGCAGCTGGAACACAGGTTCTGGGGTCATTCACTGGATTTGAATCCAGCTTCATCTCTTCAGCTATGCATGACCCTTACAAGTTACTCAGTGTGTCCTTAACCCTCAGTTTCCTCATCAGCTACTGAAATAATAACGATCGGATAAAGTTGTGAGGATTAACTGAGGTAATCACGTAAAGTACTTAGCTGAGCACCTGATGCAGAATGGATGTTCAATAAATGGCAGCTGTAATTATGTGGACCATTGCCCCCGTCCCCTCTCTCCTTGCCTTGCTGCTTGGATCCTGCTCTCTCCTAAGAAAACTACAGGCTACCTGATTCACACTATACAGGCCTAGCAGCTTGGCTTATTGACTTACCATGAGTTTTCTACATTTAAAAAACCATGGCTAGAGAAGGTGTTAAGTCATAAGAATGAAATAAAGAAAAAGCCATATAGCCGGGCGTTGTGGTGGGCACCTGTAGTCCCAGCTACTCGGGAGGCTGAGGCAAGAGAATTGCCTAAGCCCAGGAGTTGGAGGTTGCTGTGAGCTGTGACGCCACGGCACTCCACCAAAGGCGATAAAGTGAGACTCTGTCTCAAAAAAATAAAATAAAATTATATAAGAAAAAATAAAGAAAAAGCCATAAACATTTACTGAGCACTTGCTGCGGCACTGGAGATACCTTAAAGAATGAAACTTCGCTGATTCCATGCCCTTGTAATCTGGAGTGTGGGTATACCACCCAGACCTCAGCTAGAGAAGCGGAACTGGTAAAAGAGGGGTGTGTGTATAGAAAAAGAGAGAAAGAGGGGTTCAAGAAGGGAGGGAAAGAAAAGGAGATCAACTTATTATAATACAATAAACTGGCCTTGGCTCGGCACCTGTAGCACAGCAGTTACGGTGCCAGCCACGTACACTGAGGGTGGTGAGTTCAAACCCAGCCCAGGCCAATTAAACAACTGCAACAAAAAAAATAGCCTGGCATTGTGGCAGGCACTTATAGTCCCAGCTACTTGGGAGGCTGAGGCAAGAGAATCACTTAAGCCCAAGAGTTTGAGGTTGCTGTGAGCTGTGACGCCACGGCACTCTGCCAAGGGTGACATAGTGAGACTGTGTCTCAAAAAAAAAAAAAAAAAAGAACTGGCCTTGCAAGTGTGCCACTGGCCATGCAAGTCCAAAGTCACGAGCAGACTGGAAGCCCACAGGCACGAGGGAAGCTTGTGCACAGGTGGTAGTCAGGAAGGAAGATTCAGAGAGAAGAGAAAGCAATTATAGACCCAGGAGCCATGTGGAGTCTTCCTCAACGAAGGCCTGAATTATCTTTTAAATGCCTTCCAACTGATTAAGTCAGGTCCACCCAGAATAAATCTTCCTTTTGGTGATCTTGAAGTCCACATATTATAACCTTTAATCACATCCGCACAATCCCTTCACAGCAGCATCTGAAAGCTGATTGGTTGGCTGACTGGGAGAAAGTGTGCTGCAAAGGGGTTGCTCCCTCCTTCTGTCCTCCGGCTCTCCACAGAGAATATCCCTCAGGCCTGTGCTGACCTGAAACATGCTTGAAAAGGAAGTCTAAGGATTGTAGTTCAGCCTAATCAAGTTAACAGATCACCAAGCCATCAAAGTGAGTATCAGGGCAGAAGGAGGGAGAAACCAGACAAGAGGTGAGTCAAACCATTTCTCGAGCTTTCACCCAATGCCGGGTATGTGCCCATCTCATCTCCTCCAGGGATCTTCCTCTTTGTGCACCCGAGGTAACGTGTTCAAACGCATTTGAGATGGATGTAATGGTTATGATTGTGGGAATAGAATATATGCCTCTCTTACTCCAAATTCCAGCAAAATCTATTTTATAGCTCACCACCTCAAATTTTTTAAATAATTATAGTAAAGTGTATTTAGGCTTCTCATAGAGGTGGATGCAAGGAGCTTTGGCTGTCCAGGACAGGAAGGATCATGAAAGAAAGGCTGAATGCTTCATATTGAAAGTAGCATCTGAGCTTTCCTCTGAACGGAAAAGTTGTTCAGGGTGAGATTTCAAGCTCTTACATGTGTAGGAAAGAGTTTCTGATTAGGGAGCTTTCAAGTCCTCCCCCAATCAGAAAGCCTGTCTCAGCCCAAAGTCTTCCCCGGCTCAGTACATACTTAATCTGGCACCATGTGTCTCTTTGTCAGTCATCCCACACCGATCCTAGCGACTGGCAAACACTCCATGAATATTTGCACATTGGCTTTTTATAAGCTCTTAAGAGAGGAATATCCTGGGAAGCCCTCTGTGGAGCTCTCCAGTGTCTTGTCGCCGAGCTCCATGTCCTATCAGCTAATAAGGCCCAGATGCTTTGTAATCATTGCTTAATATCCAGAGATTAACTTCAGACTTTGTAAAGGAAAAAAAGACCTCAAAGGAACCCATCTGCCCTAAAACTCTGATATGCTCAGTGTTCAAGACCAAGATATGACTACTTTCCACTTTCAATATGAGCCGACTTTGCATGAGATGTGAAAAGCCTTCTCTGCTTTTGAATGTGGATACCTTACCCAGGCAAATTCGGAGTCCACTCTTTGACTTGTAACTTACAAAACTCAGCCCCGCAGAAGCATCGTACTTGGCTCTCCTATCCTTGATTGGCTTAGACAGGATTTAGGAGGAAAAAAACTCAACAGTATCAGCAAAATCAGCTGCAAAGAGAGACAGGCATGTGAGGACAGTTGCCTTCAAAAGTCCACGAGGGCATAAAATTATTAAAAAAAAAATGTAAAAAAAAAAAAAAAAAGTCCATGAGGGCAATGCCTGTGAGCACTGTCCTTGGAGAAATACTTGCTTCCTTCAGAAGATGGGATGATTCAGCCCAATATCAAACCATTTCATAAATGCTGTAATTATTTTTCTATTATCATTTAATAATCAAAATTCTTAGAGGCTGACAGAGTAAATAGGATTATTCTCATTTAAAGGCAAAGAAATCGAAACCCAGAGAAATGAAATGACTTTTCCAAGCTCTCTTGTCAAAATAGAGATTGAATCAAAACTGATTCCCATTTTCCTGCCCCCATTGTGTTACAATCACAATGATTTGTCAGAATATTATCTTGCACATCACCCATGCACTTCACCCAATTCTCTGGTGAATGATTTTAAGCTAGGGAAGCTACTCTTTAAGTTTACTGTTTTGTTGAATAATATATATTGATTATAGAAAGTGAAATAGAATAGAATGACCAACAATCTCACCCAGTTTTGCTGCATGTATAATTAGCATCAGAATTTTAACTTAATTCTAGTTAATTCTGCAGTACAGGCTCAGGAAGGAGGGAAGGAATAAGAAAAAAGTCAACATAATTTAAAACCCCTTGATTTACTCAGGAACTTCTCTGGTGTTCAATCTAGGACACAAACACACGTGTACACACACACACACACACACACACACTTTCTCTCTCCCTTTCCCTCTCTGTTTTCCTGCTCAGCGGTCATCACTGTCTAGTGTGCTCATTTACCTTGTTTGTTGTCCCCTACTAGAATCTAGGCCCCAGGGCCCGGGAGGGGTTTGGTCTGCCTTGCTCACCGCTGTATCCTGGCCCCCAGAAGAGTATTGGCAGACTGCAGATTCTTGGGGAACATTTGTAGAATATGTGAAGGAATAAACAAGTGAATGGGCCTATAACTTACACGCTGACTTTGGAATCTTACCTCGCTACTGGGCAGGACTCCATTTCTTTCCTTGGTCTCCTTTCTCCCTCTGAGTACGTGTTTATGTTTACGTATGTGTGATTTTTTTTTTTTTTTTTTAGTGTGGCTATGGTAAGACTGTATATATTTTGCACCTAACTTTCTTCACTGAAATAATACATATAATAACCATAGACAGTTTCTGAAGTCTTTTTATCCTAAAAGACTACAACTTTATCCCAAAAAATGTAGAAATGGTACTGACAATTGCAAAGAAAAGGAAAACCATTCATAGACTTGCCCTGATGGAATTATCACTGACATTTTAGTCTTGGCTTTGAGATTATTGTTTTCAGAGTAAAAGTTTTAAATAACATTAGAATCCTACTATAGTTAGAATTTTGTGTACTATGGGATTTTATAGGCTTGGAAATTTCACTGCAAAAAAAGAATTTAATGGACTAGATAGAAATGTACTTAATCTTCTTTTATTTCTGTATATTTATTCAGATTGTTGTCAGTCTTTTTCTTCTGTAACAGTGTAGTAGACATGTTTTGGTAGAAAGGGTTTTCCAAACGGGGGTCAGGGAAATGACTTTTGAATGGCCCCATGCTACTCCTCACCAGCCTGCCATGAACCCTCTCTGTTCTTCACCCCACCACTGATATAATTGATGGCTCTGGCTTCTTATTTGTTTGAAGTGCTTCCCTAAAGGGGTGACCTCCCAGTGTCTTCAATTATTATTTTAAATGACGCCTCAGGCTACTGCCTGGCACAGCAGTGCCCTCACCTTCCTGCCTTCTGCCTTCCATGCATGGAGCTCAGCTGCCAAGCAGGCTGGGCCGCCTCCTATTGTCAGAGCTGCCTCCAGAGTCCCA
Source organism: Perodicticus potto (assembly GCA_963574655.1). NCBI lineage: Eukaryota > Metazoa > Chordata > Mammalia > Primates > Lorisidae > Perodicticus > Perodicticus potto. The sequence continues at coordinate 6,593 of CAUYRH010086984.1, read as the reverse complement.
GCAGAGAGCCAGATTAACCCCTTTTGTAAGCAGATGTAATTTGCCTGGGTTCAGCATTCATAAGGAATGCCATAAGCAGTTGGGTCAGAAAGAACAGATCTGTCAAGCCCCAGGGTTAATTTAATAGCAATCTGTTGGCTGTCTGCATTGTGTATTAGCCATGAATCCAACTCTGTGTTTTGCTTTTGCCATTTACTTCTTCGGGAAAACAGGGAAATAATTTGGATAAAGAGCTCTGAAGGATAGAGAAGAGAAAATTGACTGTCAAAATGCATCACTCCATTTTTGAGATAATACAGGGAGCTATGCACTGCTCATCTTCTTTCTCCTTCCCTCCCAACATGAAGGGCAAAACGGCATATACTGAAAACATGTATCTCCCTTTAGGACATCACGAGGGAGAAGGCCTGGGTCTCTAGAGTATGCAGATGTAAAAAATATCCTCTCTCACCATCTCCATAAACCATTGCATTCTTAGCAACTGGACATTTTCTCTCAAATGTTTCTAGAACTCAGCAAATTCTCCATCAAAAAACAATCCCCCCAAAATCCCTCGTCACTCTTCTGTCCCAACTTTTGGTTCAAAAAATCTGTCATAGCCCATAAAAATTCTAGTTTTGGAAAATATAGCTGCCAAAGTGTTAGGTGAATTAAGAGAGCAGAGGCCTAATGCAAAAGAGATGGAGCTGCCATCTCAGATTAGCCAGGGGTCACCTCGAGAGAGGGGAACCATCACACTCCGAAAGGCTGGCTCTGTGAAGCCATCCTCAGGGGAGGCAGAGTGCCTGTGGTAAAGAACTCAGTTGGACATACTTTGGTTCAAATCCCAGCTCTGCCCGCTAGAAGTCGTATGACCTCGAAAACTGTAGCTGCTGGGCGCTGTTTCCTGAGTTGTCAAATTGAACTGTTAATAGTGCTGACGTTGTAAGGCTGAGATGAGGGACAAATTGTGCAACACGTGTAATGTGCTGTCTATCATAGGGCAGGCCTGGCACTTGATCAGCGTGAGCTGCCGGAGGTTATCTTCCTCTTATCTTTATCAAGATTAGTTTAGAAAGAAGGTAGATCATGGTACTAAACAAGCACTCTAGTCAAAAAAGAAGATGCAGGCCGGACGTGCTGGCTCACACCTGTAATCCTAGCACTCTGGGAGGCCAAGGCAGTGGATGGCTTGAGCTCAGGAGTTCAAGACCAGCCTGAGCAAGAATGAGGGTGCCTGTAGTCCCAGCTACTTGGGAGGCTGAAGCAGGAGGATCACCTGAACCCAGGAGTTTGAGGTTGCTGTGAATCAGGCTGATGGCATGGCGCTCAAGCCTGGGGCAACAGAGTGAGACTCTGTCTCAAAAAAGAAACAAAGCAGACTGACTCAGACCTGCAGGGGGAGGGGGAAGCCGATGGCTTAGGGAGGAGGGGTGGGGACATATAGGCTTAGAGGTCCAGTGGAAGGAAGGAAAGATCCAGAAGCAGCAGCCTTAAGCTGATTTCGTGGGCACATCCCCATGCTGGTGTCTGATGCAGGGGATGATCCCGGTTCCACAGAAATGTTTGGGCACTTTGTTTTCACACGTTCTAGCTTTGGGGCTTTATTTTTAGGTGGGAAAAAATAACTGTAGTGCTAGCACCTCCCCCGCCCACACAGCGAAGATCCTTTCCAGTTGAGCTTGTTTTTAGAGCTATCCTGGTAGAGGTTGACAAAGCTGACACCAGATTTTCTTTCCCTATTTTGGGAAAAGAGAAATATGCTCACTGGCACAGCAGGGGATCAAGGATCTTCCTGGAGAGATCTGACAACAGCTGAGCACTAACCTCTGCTGACTTGGCCGCATGTCCTGGCCACAGGCCCAGGAGGTGGACCAGGAGGCTGGATAAGGGCCAGGGAGCCTGGAGCCCCCTCCTGAGTAGCACCAGGCCCCACTCCCCAGTGTCTTGTGCTACCTGCAATAATACTCACAATTCTGACAAAGTCAACTTGAACAGTAGTATTTTGTGAATCCACAGCACCCACATGCCCCGGAGACCCAAGTAATATGTGCATCTGGGTTTAGTGGGGAAAATTACAGTCAAACGTAATGTTAGCTCAGTCTCAAGCTAATTTTAGAAAGAACCCAACAGGATTTATAAGAGATAATTGAAGGGAAAGGAGGTACAACCTAATATAAAGCCATTGTTGCAAAAAATTGCCTGCTGGAATAGCCGTAGCAGGTGCATATGTGATGCTTCACTTTGTTTTTTGCTACTGCTGGTGGGACTAAAAATATCAAAATAGTGGTGCATTTGTTTGCACCTTGTCTAAACTCTAAAGAGAGGAGTATGCTACTTACCTAATAAAAAATACCAAGGACTTTCATCCATTCTAGTCTGATAGGGTAGTCTATGTTAAGTTATTGCTTGTTGATTCAATGCTTTGCTGCCCAAAATATAGTACATAAACTCCAGGTGTGCACACATATTTTCACCTTAATTGTTATACATTTATTTTCATGAATATTATTAAAAATGTAACCAGCTCATTAAAACCATAATTTTATGAATACTGGATTATTGCTTAGATGAGTCTAAAAAAAAAAGTGAGTCAATTTAAAGCTGATCCAAGGAAAAAATGTTAGGTTAAGAAAAAATTGCCTGATGACTAACAGATGGGGCAAAAATGCCTGAGGTAGCCCATGGGTAGTGAAGTATGGGAGAGTGGGGTTCACTTTGGTCAGCTTTACTGTATCACAGCACCCACACCACAAGGCCTTCTCCTTTGCAGGAAGTTGTTGGGTCCTCAGACAGAAGCTCAGGCCCAGACAGGTGCCTTCCAACCTGCTTCCTGAGCCCCCAAGTCCTGAAGGGATCACCACAAAGGCCCTCTTTCACTCGTGCCCAGCACCCCAAAGCAGGTGTTTGTTTCCACTGAGCTGCCTTCATAAATAAAAGGCTAAACATTTTCTTCCGATATACAAGGGTGTGGTCTTAGAAGATACAGGTATACAGCCTAGCCTGGTGCCAAGGTCTCACGTGCAATCTTAGCACTTTGGGAGTCTGAGGTGGAAGGATTACTTGAGGCCAGGAGTTCAAGACCAGTCAGAGCATCATATTGCAACCTTGCCTCTACAAAAAGAAAATCGAAAAATTAGCTGGGCTGGGAGGTCCATGTTTGTAGTCCCAGCTACTCTGGAGCCTTTGGCAGGGAGATCACTGGAGCCCAGGAGTTCGAGGTTGCTATGAGCTGTGATCATGCCACTATACTCTAGCCTAGGTGACAGAGCAAGACTCTGTCTCAAAAAACAAAAAAAAACAGAAGTATAATAATTATTAATCAGAAAGGAAAATATTGAGGAAAATTTTAAAACCCAGATAAAATTTAAGGGTATGCACCACAGGAGCCAAAAACTTTCTTTCTGGTACTTAAAGTCCTTCACAAGCTGTAAAGCAAAACCCAACGTACAGAGGTTAGAAATCTTACATATCTTAAATGACAGAAAGGTTGCATAATGATGAAAGAACACACATTTTGCACCCGGGGTGAAATCCTGGTGATGTTGGTTGTCAGCCATAGGCACTTGGACCCTGTTTCCACCCCTGAGCAATGGGGATGAGAGAAGTGTTGATTGTACATCTGTTAAAGGATTAAGTGAGATAAAGTATGTGATATGCGCAGTGAATGACCTATAGGAAGGGCTCGATAAATATTGGCAGCTATTATTATTATCATTATTCCGAACTTTATTCAAGAACATCTCAGGGATTTCTTGGAGGAGCATATGCAGTCCATCGTAGGGATCCTTTACCAGCCTAGGAGTCTGAGTTAGGAGTCACTCAACCACTGTTCCAAAATGGGAAGCCAAAGTCTTTGCAGCTGGGTTCATATTAGCATGATTGCGTGAGCAGGTAACTTTGTTCGTGAATGATATACTTTGCATGTCATAGAGAATGAAACGCAGATAAGAAGGTCAGGAGACCTGAGTTCTCCCGCTGCCTCTGACTCCTGGGTAACCCTGGGCCATTTTCTTGTAGTCTCTGAGCCGTATCTGCCTGGGACTATTAATACCTGCTCCTTTGCCAACACAGTTGCCATGAGGACCCAGCAGGCGCGTGTCAGATACTAACACATTACACTAACAAGCTGGTGCCGTGGCCAGTGCCCCGGAGTTTCTGCCCCCTTCTCCTGGCTCCCTCCTTGACTCGTCTGTGCCAGACATCGTGGACATCAAGCCTGCCAACATGGAGGAGCTCACGGAGGTGATCACGGCAGCCGAGTTCCACCCCCATCACTGCAACACCTTCGTGTACAGCAGCAGCAAAGGGACAATCCGGCTGTGTGACATGCGGGCGTCGGCCCTGTGTGACAGGCACACCAAGTGTGAGTAGCGGCCTGAGGCTGACGGGGGGAGGAGAGACTGGACGGGAGAGCGCCTGGTAGGTTTTGATCTTCGCAGGGAATGAGGAAACCGCAGGTCAGGAGCCAGCTCCACATTTGGTATTTCAGGAAAAAGATGAAACCTCATGTTCAATTTTAAAACAGTCAGGTACAAAGATAAATAAGACACGACTCCTGTCAGCAAAGAGTTTATATATCCTTGTGACATGATCCAGATTATGCGTTAAGGAAGATGACGCTTGCTGCCGTGGGGAGAATGGATCTGAGGAGTCGCAGGGGGGCGGGTTAGGAGACCCTTGAAGGGTGTCCCGGACCTGGGGGTGAGCGGGAACGGAGAGGGCAGGTGGCCGCTGGACAGGTCTTGGCAGTGAAGTTAACAGGACTTGCTGAACAGTGTGGGAGGCTGGGGATGTAAAAGGCATCAGAATGGCAACTGGGAAGTGGACTAGTGGCTTCTCAGGGAGGCTGCATCTGCAGAAAGCACCCTAGAAGTCCCAGTGGGTCTCATGGGCACGGAGGAAAGCTTCAGGGAGACAGATTTGGAGTGAAGTGCAGCCCAACTCATGACCCTCAGGCCATGCTGGAGTTCTCAGGGCACTGAGGGAGCAAAGATCGCCTAAGCCGTTGGAGCCGAATGCCTGGACGCAGCAGGCTAAGGCAGGTGATCTCAGCACAGAGATGGTGACCGCGCTGTGCCCAAGGGAAGCCTGCCAGCACTGCCTGCGCCTGCTGTGGAAAACAAGATGGGCCTGGAGCTAGCAGGGAGGATTTCTAGAAAGATACAGCTCTCAAGAGCAGAAATGCCTGGAAGGCGGCAGCAGGCCGCGTCCAGCGCTGGGCTGAATATTGTGCAGCTGCTGGGATGCTCTGGAGAGGCCTGAGCCGTGCGTGTCCCACTGTCATCTGCTGCAAAGTGCCGCTTTGCCAAGCCGGTCTGCTGTGCAGAGCTGTCTCTCCCACAGCCCCAGTTTTCAACTTGGTTCCTGCGTGACCTGGGTGATGTCAGCTCTCTGCGCAGGTGTAGGACCAGCAGAGGGACACAGACCTGGCGGCCCTTTGGTCATTTCTGTTTGCTCATTTGCCATCAGAGGTTTCTCACGGGGGGGGGGGGGGCTGGTAGGTAGAGGCCAGGGGTGCGCAAGGTGTGGGTTCCGGAGTGGCGCAGGCCCAGGGCAGACCAGGCTTCACACTTACTAGCTGTCTGACCTTGTCCACCTTCCCTGACCCTTTCCAGCTTCTGTTTTCTCGTGTGTAAAGGGTGAGAGTCATAACAACCACCTCTTGGTTTGTCATGGGGCTTAGATGAGATGACTATTTAAAATCGTTAGTGAGGGCTCGGCACCTGTGGCTCAACGGGCTAAGGCGCCAGCCACGTACATCTGAGCTGGCGGGTTCGAATCCAGCCTGGGCCCGCTAAACAACGACGGCTGCAACCAAAAATGGCCGGGCGTTATGGCGGGAGCCTGTAGTCCCAGATACTTGGGAGGCAGAGGCAGGAGACTCGCTTGAGCCCAGGAATTGGAGGTTGCTGTGAGCTGTGATGCCACAGCACTCTATCCAGGGTGACAGCTTGAGGCTCTGTCTCAAAAAAAAAAAAAAATCGTTAGTGAGATACTCTGCATTCTCTTTTTTCTATACCAAGTCTTCAAGCCTTGCCATGTACGTACTCTGACAGGACATCTCAATTCAAATTAGCCACATTTCAAGTGCTCGGAAGCCCAGGTATGGCTCGTGGCTTCCAGATTTAGGACATTGCATCTTTATAGAAAATTCTGCTACAGGGCTGACAGCTTCTGGAGAGCACGGTCTATTCCATCTCCTTCACTACTATTTCCCTAACATGTAAAACAGGGCCTGGCCCGGGATAGGTGCTTAACAAATATTTACTGATGTTAGTGTTGATCTCAGAGCAGTACATTTTCCCAACAAAGGGGAAAGTGATCAAGGCAGAAGGATCTGCGCATGCCAAGGTCCTGAGGCCTGAAAGGTCATAATATGTTTGTGGAACTGCAGGGACTGACGTGGCTGGTGTGTAGTGAGAGACTTGGAGCAGGGACTGAGGCTCCAGAGGAATGTCCAGTGCATTTTTTTTTTTTTGAGACAGAGCCTCAAGCTGTCACCCTGGAGAGAGTGCTGTGGCATCACAGCTCACAGCAACCTCCAATTCCTGGGCTCAAGCGAGTCTCTTGCCTCCGCCTCCCAAGTAGCTGGGACTACAGGCACCCGCCAC